>CAJUYG010001494.1:0-32748 GCA_910591675.1 Galerucella calmariensis
AAAATTTTTCAACATAGATTCAAATACGTCTGACCTTGCTAAAAGCAACTGAACAGAAACCATTTTCATATCTTCAAGGGTATCCTCGTAAAAAAATAATTTGTAAGGGTCTGCAACCATCAAATTTTTTACAAAAAAATCAATAACTCAAAAACTATGCATTTGTCGAAAAAAGTTTTCAGACAAAACAATACTAAAATTTTACGTAGATTTCAAAAATGTATTAATATACAGGGTGTTCTATTTAAAATAACAAAGTTACAGCCGACTTCCGGTGGAACCGGAAGTCTGCCATCTTTGAAAATATTTTAGTTAAAAAGATCGCATCCGAGAACCCAAACGTAGAAATTTTCATGATTTTACTATAAGTATTTTGCCATATACAGATAGTTTTAACTCGTCGTGGGACACCCTGTATAAACGTCTTTCATAAATCACATTGTTCTACTCACTATTTTACCATAAAATTACTCATTTCTGGAATATAAGAATTTCTATTTATAAAATTGGCAACACGTCGAGCATACGTTATTGAATCAACGTACACAGTATTGTCAAGTTTACGATTCATAAAATTACACTGGTTTTTTTTTATATAAATCCAAAAAAACTCCGGATAAAATTGGCACCTCGTTAGTTAAATTCTTTTGTAATAAAAAGTGGCGCAGTCAATAGGATCTGCAATTTTAATCAATATTAATTATTTTATCCAGTGATAGTTCCTTTGAAAGATAAGTCATAAAATTTTTAAAAACTACTCTTCAAATATTAACCATTTGAACGTAGTTAGCAGGCAGCATACCCACTTGCCCCGTACGTTGTACTTCCCCCGTCATCCAACCCCCGTCAATGCTCCTTACATTTATTATTAAATCTCCATCCTGAAAACTGACTTCGTCGACATCTTGTGCTTCGTAGTCGTACATAGCGCGGTAAACCCGACCCAAAGAGCCATAATTATGATTAACTGGATCCATATCGTGTACAGATCCTAAAAAACAATATGTATAAAAGATAATTCGTAAGACTACTTAATAACTTACCTATATGTCTTTGTGGTGGGTTATTTACACTACCACCGTCAGAAGAATAGATAAGAGTTTGTGAATTTCTGGATGAATAAGGACTTTGAAATTGTCCTGTTGATCCTTGAGAATCGTAATCAGTTATCTTTCCAACATTAACCGGATCTGCGATTACAGGAGCTGGAGTATTAGACGAAGAAGGCGGTGGGTTGTAAGACGGTTGTGGTGGAAGTTGATTGGCATTTTTAACATCAGGATCTTTAAAACCTTAAAAAATATAAAACAATTATAAATGTTAACATAATTAGTTAAATATAATTACCGTTTGAGTTATCACCAATTTGTCTCCTTTGTTCCATCTCAGCTTTTCTCAAAAGATCTCCATGATATGCTACGTTGCTGATTATTTTTGTGTTTTGCTTGATTCTTAAGATTTCCGGATCGTCCGCGACCTGCGTAAACTTGCCTTTACTCTTCTCAAAATCTGCATGGTATTTTACATTTGATTGAAGTTTGGTGTTTTCGGCTATACGTTTCAATTCAGGAGTTTCAGCCATGGTTGTTGCTTTTGCTTTTGGAATGTGACTAAAACATAAAAAAAGAAGTTAAATGAGATCACCTTTCATCACCAAAATAATGTATTACATTATTTTAACTTTTTCTTATCTTAATTTCCTGTTAAATATTAAAGATACATGATTTAACTTTTGGTAAATTAATCATATATTAATGGTAACATTAAGTGTTTTTATCAAGTGATCTTGATACACTGGTATAATTTAAAATATTTATTCATATCAAACACAAGATAATCTATGATAAGGAATATTTGGTGCAAAAAATACTTACGCTTCACAGTATGGTTCCTTGTTGAAACCCTTGTAGGTCCTCATGTTTAGAGCCATGTTGCAATCCTTGCATTTGAAACATAGCTTGTGCCATACCTAAACCCAAATATAATTTTTTTCTGTATTAATTATTGGTATATTTGTTTTTCTAGCAAATACATAGATTCTCTTAACAAAAATAAAATAAGGAATATCACTTTCAATTATAAATTAATGAGATATAATTGTGCTTGTGCAATGGACTCTTTTAAACAGTTAATCTCATTAAGGGAAGTGCGGTTTAGTTAATTTACATGACTCATTTTTCTTTCAACAGCAGCCTTGACTTCATATGTTAACTTAAAGAATCTGATTAAAATATAATGATACTATTCTCATAAGAATATTTTTATTCTTGTTCTAATTTAAGTTGTGGTACTTTCTAATACAATTCATGAAATACAATTTAGTGAAAAAAAACTTGTCTTACCTTGTCCAAGCACTTCAGTTCTTCAGTGGGATAAACGGTTTTATCGCACCTCCCGCACTTTTTACTCATTTTTGTATTTGTTTAAAAATCAATTTACATTAATTAATCGGTTAAGTAAATATTATTAATTCCATAAAATTCATTAACTCGTTAACCATAAAAACAGGAAATTATTTGATTGACCAGTAACCCAGCCCAGTGGAATTTTTACTTATCACTATTGACAGCTTTCACATTTGACGTAAATGACAAGCAGTACCAGGCGTATTCTCGCGATAATCACTTTCAGCTTCAGTGGATATAATAGTTGGTAAAGGAAAGTTTTTTAAACCCGTTTGCAATAATGAATGATTTATTACAATATCCTAAATTTAGGACATTCAAACTATAAAACTAAATGTATGCAATATTCAGTTTGAAAAATTTATTTAGGATATGATCATGCGCACTGCAGTTGGCGGGAACCTCCTCAACTTTTAAATATTTAAAAATTTACAGAAGTTTCTCATAAATATATTTGCTTAAACTGTATAGAATAAAATATTACAATAATACAACGTCAAAATAGACTTAATTAGAAACATGCATTCATAATTAAGATAATTTGAACACAATTTGAACATGTCACTGTTTGTTTCAAGTCATTTAAAATGTAGTAAAAAAATATAAAACTTTTATATTGTTACAATTTATCAAAAAAAAAAATAAACTATTAAAATAGGATTTTGATTGAAGGAATGATTTTTGTGTTAGTCAAATCCGTATGTTTTTTACTTTTTCTTCTTTTGTTGTTTCAATTTTTTCTTTTCTTCTCTTCTTTTCTCCTTTTCCATAAGAGATGAATAGAGTTTATATCCAAAGAACACTGTAACAGAAAAAAAAGCGTTTAAAATATGAATACACAAATTTGTTGAAAAATTTAGCAGTGTGTTGAAAAAAAATTCTCACATATAATTAAAAAGACAAGGGAAATCATTAAAAACAAAATTATCATTTGTCCTCCATCACCACTGGCCACATGTTCGGCGCTAGCACCCACGATTTTTTCAGCTTCTCCAGACAAGGCTCCTCTTAAAATACTTTCTTTGAGCTCTTGTTTGTTTTCCTCACTTAAACCATCCATACTATCAAGAGCAGCAAGTAATTCTTCGGTCGTTGGTAATTTTCCATCTTTACCAAAACCGAAATTCGGAATGTCACCACTATTTTCTGCCATTTTCACTTTCAATGTGTGTAGTGAATTTTTCAAACTGTGGTAAATAATTATATTGACGTTGCATTTCAAATATTGTGATGTGGCGTCGAATCATCACGTAGAGTTAGGTACTCGTTTATAGTCCAAGTAATTTTTATTGTTTAGAAAAAATAAAATGTATTTCGATTTTTTACAATTATTATAATCTACTTATTTTAACAGTAGAATAATTGGAAAGCTGGTAGTGAAAATGTGAAGTATAATTTAAAAGATTTTTATTGACGATTGTTTATAAACAGTCCATATTGTTACCGAACCAAATTCGTTCCACTTTTCCTAGACTATGATACCTCTAATATGGGTTATCATTATCGCTTTCAAGTATTTTGCCTTTCAGTTTTGATAAAAGTTTCTGATAATAGGCAAATATAATTTAATTTTTCCATAATGTACAAAAATTTATTTAATACAGGGTGTTTAGATTGTAGTAAAGGCAAATGAATCTTTGTAAAATCCTGAAACTAGATTAGGAAATACTTATTTCAAATATGTTTGAGAAGCAATTTTTAATGAAAAAAAAAACATACATCAACAAACCAGGTATTGACCTTTCATAAAATATTCGAAACTGAGAATAACAAAACATTAACCTAATTAACTGTAAACAAAAATGCCATTGACACATTTTTAAATGTTTATTTAAAATTATTGTTTAACAAATACACACGAACCCTACTGTCATTCATAAAAACAACCTGTATTATATTTGACTCTGTAACAGTTACACATATTGATGCAAAAAATCAAAGTTTATGCTGATCTATTATTAACAAATGTTTTATCAGTACATATACATCTTGAATGAACAGGATTTATGTTATACTTACTTGCTAATGAAATAATAACTATACCAGGAATGATAAATACTGAGTTGGAAAAACCATGTTCAATAGGTCCATCTTGTCCTCCACCTAAATCTACCATTGTAATCAAATACTTTTTGTATTTGAAAACGGTAAATTTTAATTGTTTATTAAAGCTATCAATTTGACACAATATTATAACCTTTATTTCTTCTTTATTAATTTATGTATTGTATGCCTAGTAGCCGGAAGCTGTGCAGCAAATATCAAGAATAAGATTATCAATATTCAATATACTGAACAAAACAGTGACGATAAGGATAAACAATGATTGAATTTATAAATTACAATAACGAAAGAGAATATTTTCGATGTTTTAATTCTCTTCTTTTTTAATTCGAAGTTACAGTTGCAGCATCCTGCTGTCATATGTCAATTTTGAAATGTCAAAATAATTTCAAAAGTTTTCAGTCAGTCAGTTTAATGTATATAAACAATTTTTAAAATATTTTTAAGGAAAATTTATATTCTAAGAAAAATGGATGTTGAAAGTAATATTTCTGCTGATAAATCCATAAACCTTCAGTCAGCTTTAATATCCTTTTATTAACTTTAGTGTTTCATATAAAATATTATCTTATATTCTGAACAATTTTTCTTAACTTAGTAATTACAGCGCCTTATCAAGTGAAACTGAAAATTTTAAATGTCTACAAAACATTAAAATATGTATGGAGTTCATATCAACTTTTAGTATCTCAGATGTGGAAAAAGAGTTGCTACAATGGGTTATGCCAGCCTTACGAAATACCATACAAAAGGTATAGCAGTGTTTAATGTTGTAAGAAGTTAAGTTACAGTATTGATCTGTTACAGGCATTTGATGACAATTTCTTATTATCAGATACATGTGAAGATGAATTTGTTTTAAATATATTAGAAGAAAATTTAAAGGTATGTATATGTAAAAAGAATACTAAATAATAGTTTTATCTTCTAAATAATTTCAGTTAATTTTGCAATTGTTAGAAATAGTAAAAGAAATATTGGAGTTTATGATTGAAAATTCTAAAATTCCCTTGTGTGATGTGAAAAATGTAGCTCTTATATCCGTCCAAGTTATCTCTGCAACTTTTGACCATTGTAGAAAAAGGTAGGCAAAAACACATAAAATTTCTTGAATTAATCGTTTTCTCTTCAGTTCTGAACCATTGAAGAAGCATTTTAATGAAGATTTACTCAA
Organism: Galerucella calmariensis; assembly: GCA_910591675.1. NCBI lineage: Eukaryota > Metazoa > Arthropoda > Insecta > Coleoptera > Chrysomelidae > Galerucella > Galerucella calmariensis. The sequence continues at coordinate 5,644 of CAJUYG010001494.1, forward strand.
CATATTTAAAATAATGCAAAACATACATCCTCTATACTTTGAACTTTTAGAACATTGTGAACTTGTAGCTGATGTTTTAGAAAATCAAACTGACATAGACGTTTTGTTAGAAAGTATTGTATATTACATATTTACTCTATTACCGTTCCTCAAATTCTTTATTCTATTTTAGTATTAGATAAATTATGTACTATAAGCGAAAATTTGCGTTTTCTCAATATAAAGTCGTTAACTATAAACTGGAAAGGATATCTTAGTATAGCTCAAAAATTTGCTGGTGCTTTAAGAGACCAAGTGGATTTGAAAAAACCAACTGAATACTTAACTACTGTAATTTGTGATTATTTATCTTCATCAAAAGACCCAGTAAGTATGTTTACACAATTACTGTAGTGTATATGTGGCTGCCTACTTAAAACATGTACCGGGTGTCCCAATAAGAATGACTCTCGGCCATATCTCGGAAGCCGTTCTTCGGGAAAAAAATTTATGAGAAAAGTGACTTCGAGAAAAACTTGGAAATTATGTACAGAGTTGTATTTGACAGTTAAAATTTTAAAATGCAATTTTTTTCAAAATTTACCTAATTGAGGAGCATATTAAATATTATAATCAGATTCCTCGACAAATTCTGCATATTTTTAATAGGACAAGTTTAAGTCTATCTCTTCAAATAAGGGGTGGGGGAGAGTGGGAACCTTGATACGAAAAAACGCCTGTAAGTCCGGTTCTGCTTGAACGATTTTAATAAACTTGATGTTGTTTGAAAGAGCTTTTATTGAACAATCGAAAATTTGTAAATATAAAGCAATCTGATTGATAACATAAATGCTAGAGGGCGCTGTTTTATTTTTTTTGTATATTGTGTTTTCTCGTAACAATTTTAAATGGAAACATACAAATTGGAGTAGGTCTTTGAAAAGTAGACTAAATTAGTATTAAAACACTGCAAACCGCAAGGCAATATCTCTTTCCTATCCTGAGATATCGTAAAAAACAGGTAAATGGCGGGAGTTGATCTAGAAGGCTGGTGAAGTAAGTTGTGCTACATTCTACCGATGGCCGAGAGCCATTCTTATTGGGACACCCGGTACAAAAGACGAACATGCAACACTATTGTTGGAATGTGTGTGTAGTTGCATAACTAACAGGGATTTTAAAATCTTTTTTGCGTGAAATTATAAGTACTAAGAATATATATTTTAGGACGCAGTGGAGTTGTCTACTACGCAAATAATTCAGTTATCTGGATTTTTGGTAAAAGTAGTTTTAAAATTGTACGGAATTTTCTGGGATAATAGAAGGAAATTTGAAAATGACATTATGGAGTTTTGTTGCATTATTTATAGTTTCACACCGAATAAATTCCTAATGATGGACTATCCACCGGAGATTTCCAAATTGGTGAACGACACAATTTTCGTACATTTAAAGCCATTTATTTCAACGGTTTTCGTTGACGATCTTTTTCCACAGGTAATACGAGGGTTGTAGATAAAATTCTAGTTGAGATGAATTTTTTTATCGTTTTAATTTTTAGGTCGTTGCGAACAAAATATTTCTGTCTGATAAATATCGTTTTGGCTTCTTAAATATTTTAAATACTTGTTTGGAATTTGTAACAATTAGTGAAGATAGTGGAAAATGTCAATTGGACACATTGGTGGAGTTGATATTTCGTTGCGTCAAAATGTGTATGTAAAAAATAATATATACAGGGTGTCCCACGACGAGTTAAAACTATCTGTATATATGGCAAAATACTTATAGTTAAATCATGAAAATTTCTACGTTTGGGTTTTCGGATAAGATCTTTTTATCTAAAATATTTTCAAAGATGGCAGACTTCCGGTTCTACCGGAAGTCGACTGTAACTTTGTTATTTTGAATAGAACACCCTGTATATTAGTACGTTTTTGAAATCTACGTAAAATTTTGGTATAGTTTTGTCTGAGAACTTTTTTCGCAAAATGCATACTTTTTGAGTTTTTGATTTTTTTGTAAAAAATTTGACCATTGCAGACCCTTGTAAATTATTTTTTTAAGAGGATACCCTTAAAGATATGAAAATTATTTCTGTTCGGCTGCTTCTAGCAAGGTCAGACGTATTTGAATCTATGTTGAAAAATTATTCATTTTATACAGGGTGTGTATAAAAAGTGCTCAAATTTTAACTTCATAAATATCAAATTTCTTTATTTTCTTAAATAGAAACACCCGGTTTTTCCCATTTTAATGCATTCAGGGGTAAAAAATAGGGCAAATTCATATATACTTTCCCATACCTAAACCTTACCGTTATCCAGATATTGAATGTTTTCTGTAAATTTTGAGAGATGCAGGAGTGGTCTAAATTTTATTTTGACCCGTTGATACAAGCACTAAGAAATTAAAAAGGTTAAGTAAATTTGCTTTTAATACTTGGTAAATATGGCAAAGTTGTTACAAGAACATAATGCTTTATTTGCATCTCTCAAAATTTACAAAAAACATTCAATATCTGGATAACGATAAGGTTTAGGTATAGGAAAGTATACATGAATTTACCTTATTTTTCACCCCTGAATGCATTAAAATAGAAAAAACCGGGTGGTTCTATTTAAAAAAATAAAGAAATTTGATATTTATGAAGTTAAATTTGGAACACTTTCTATTCACACCCTGTATAAAATGAAAAATTTTTCAACATAGATTCAAATAGGTCTAACCTTGCTAGAAGCAACCGAACAGAGACCATTTTCATATCTTTAAGGGTACCCTCTTAAAAAAATAATTTGTAAAGGTCTGCAACCGTCAAATTTTTTACAAAAAAATTAACATCTCAAAAAATATGCATTTTTCGAAAAAAGTTTTCAGACAAAAGTATACTAAAATTTCACGTAGATTTTCAAAATGTATTAATCTACAGGGTGTTCCATTTAAAATAACAAAGTTACAGCCAAATTTTGCAAAATGGACATTTGCGAATTAGGGTAACGATATACAGCTAGTTTCAACTCGTCGTGGGACACCCTGTATATCGTGTTTTAAGTAATATCTTTTATTGGATTTCAGGCCATGAGGAATTTTTTTGGCCGGAGAACTTTTTCGATGATTTAGTTATAAATATTTCAGCTGTCGTCTTGACCCACGAACGGTGCTATACAAAAATCGAAATTATTTTACTAGAAAATATTTTACAAGAAGAAATTGTGAATTATTTTCTAGCTACAGAAATTTGGTGTCTTTTATTAAGGTAACGATATTTGTAATACTTTACGACCTACCCCTGTAACAGACATTTTTTTAGAAATTCCAGTCCGGCATTTTGTGCCGACACAGTTACCAATCTTATAAAAATATATTCCCAGCTAGATTTCGGTAATAACACTCATAGATTAGAACGTATTTACCTGCTAACTTTAATTCAAAGGATAGTACAAATTTTACCGGACTATTTAAAATGTAAACTCGGTGAAATTGTTTGGAAAAAAATTGGTTTTAAAAATCTTCCCAAGCAAATGAATACTATAATCGAAAATTTATATACAGAGACGTTAGAAAAGATTGAAAAATTACAAAGAGATGATTTCAACTGCAAAGATTTGATTATTTTGGTATTTATGATAAAAAATAGGAAGTTATTTTTTTACAGTAAGTATTTTTAGGTAGAAAATTCTAACTGTTTATCGACGGTGAATTACGAAGAAATGAATACGCTGCACACAAATTTGGTGAATGCGATAGAAAATATTTGGAAATTGGAATTTAACGATACAACAAATAATTTATTCATTTACTTTATCACATCGATTTGCAAAATAACGAGTAATTTTCTATCGGAATTCAACAACAAACAATTATATACGGTGAGTCACTTATATTTTTATCACGAATTTTTTAAATTGGTGCATACTTTTATTGCAACTAATTATTATTTTTTTAAACAAGTTTATTATAAATGTACCTAAAAGAATTTCAACTGAATCATGTGGATTTTTGTAGTTTTCTAAAGCATGCGTCACAAAATAGGTAATAACTTGCACTTCAGTGTTTAACACCTTTAATGAAAAAAAGAAATACTATTTTCTGTTTTACAATGAAATGAGAGATTATTAAAAATAATAACAAGTCTTTTCTGAACGTGGTCGATAACATAACCTAATTTTTGTAGTCAAAAATAACTTCTTCTTTTATTCTGGACTTGAACCTAGTTGGTCAATTTTAATGAAGAGAAATGACAATTTTAACCACAGAGTACGCCATCTGATGTACTCTATGGTTTTAACAAACATTATTTTCCATTACAGATATTGAATCGGCTGACACACCTATCGTCCATCGACTGTCTTAAAATACACATTTGTTTCATATTAAAACGTTTTTGTAACATAAATGATAATCAATTGGGTCAAGATGGTTGTAGAACATACAAAATATTTTCCAACGTATTATCGAAACTTCTACTTACGTCTAATAACATTATAAAACAGTACGTTTTGGAGATTTTGGAAATTTTAACCCAAAACGGAAAGTACGATGTAGTTAGAGACGTTTTGAGTGGTTGTAGCACCGATAGCAATCTACAGGGGATAATATCGGATTTTTTAAGAAAAAAATCCAATAAAGTACCTTTATGTGGAAGTTATTTTAAAAATCTTGGTACAGGGGAGCTAAAACATACCTGCATTGAGTGGAAAAGGGAAGAAAATGGTACTAGTAAAAAAATTAAGTTAGATAAAGATAACCATAACGAATTACCAAAGCAAAATTTGAATATAGAGAAGGAAAAGACTGGAAACGACAGTATTAAATTGAAATTGAGTAGATGTCAGTACAAAGAGAGGTGCAATCCTCGCGAGAAAGAAAAACCAACAGAGGAACCTAAAAAATCAGAAGAAGATGATAACATCGATGAAGTTTTATCGAGGATAAAGGGGGAAGTGAAATGTTTGTTGAAAGTTTTAAAAACTGATAAACTTAGCCCCAAAAATGCGTCAGATGTGAAAATTATTACAAACCAATTGATGTCATTGATGTGATTTATTTTTTTGTATTTCTTACCTTTGAATAAATTTTAATTTCTATGTTTATTTTTATTTAAATCCTATTTTCTCTAAATAAACCATTTTTAATTGATATTCAATCGAAAAATAACATTCAAATTCATAAACTCTCCACTGTTTTGGTTAGGACACAATGTACAATAACATCTACTTTTCTTCAGTCGTTCTTTCTAGCTTAATATATCAAAAAGGAACCATATTTACTAAAATATCTGACATTTAAAGAGAATACGAATTTGAGAACTTGAACCGACAGAAAACTAACCTAAAAATACTAAAACATTCCTTATAAAATGGTACCAACTACCAATTTTCCACAAAGTGATAACCGGGATCATCGTAATTTGTCTATGAAAAGTATATTTTGATGGTTCATATTTGACCATCCGAAATTCTATATAATGGGTTATCTATGATTCTATAGATATGTCAAATAATAGCTATCTTTTTTCAATCGTGTGAGAGAGAAAGAGAGGATACTTGAATTTGAATATCTGCATACACCTGATTGAAACGGCCTACTACAATAAATATGTTTTGACATGTTTCGCTTTTTTTGGATGTTTCTGCGAAAGTACAGTTATTCCATGATATGTTAGAAAGAACAAAGAATAAGTACAAACGTGCGGTAGTGTGCTTATTTAATCCGATTTTTAATAATTTATATTTATTTAAATACCTAATTAAAGTTGTTTGTTGTGAAACTGAATAATTACAAAATGTCTGTATATTATTTAATAGTTGAAAATACAAGTGGAATAGTGAAAAAACTATTAAAGCATTTTGCTTTTGTGTGGTTTCCAATGGAATGAACTTTCGTCGAAAAATGCATTGATACGGTCTTGATGAATAACTGCAAATTTGGGTTCGACGAGATCTGGTAAGGAAATAATATTTTTAGTTATCATATTTGTTTACTTTAATTCGATAAACTGCATTTAATTAGGTAGGTACATGAGGAAATATTTTAATCGGCCATTTTGTAAAAGATTCATAGTCAAAATTACCTAGGCTTAGCTAGCTTATGTTTATTCTACTTTTATACCTTTTTCTATAAAAATTTAGTTTTATTGTGAAGTTTTAATTTTAGTTTCAAAGGAATACTGTTTTTGCTAACAATTATCGATTTTACATAGATTTTATAATTCAATTCTTCCATTCGACTATGTTCGATGACTGTCGACAAGACAGTCGTACCTACCTCTTTCCTATTTTCCTAATCTAAGGTCCTACCACTTAAATCCAGTTTGGTTTTATGTATTTTCACAGATTACCCTAATCTGTGGTAATTTTTATAAAAGGAAAGATAAATAATTTCACTTTTAAATATTATTTACTGATTTGAACCAATATTCCGATAAATAAGAAAGCCGAATAGGAAAAAATTATGCAATCTTTATAAGTCCCCAATATTAACATACTTAGAGAGAATACATTAGTTGTTTATTTTTATGTGGGTACATAGGTACCTACTAAAAGTTGAATAGCTCTCATTGTTTGTTTTCAATTGTCGTCATACTGATTTTATATTTTATAATTTAAAGGGGAGTATCTGAATATTAGTCAACAAAATAAGATCAAGTTACAATATATTTAATATCGGATATAAAAAGTTTGTTTTCATCCATGTAAAATCTTTATTCATTATAAAACTATGTTGAATTCCAATCGTAAGGTAATTTCAAATATCATAGTTGGTTATGAGTTAGAAACTAGCTCCTAGCTCCAAAAGTGAATCTACAATTAACTGAGCCGGTAACAGCGCACAAAGATGTCCATTTATTACAGTCTAATATACGGGGGGTGGTTGAAATCTTGAAATTTGTTAGTAGAAGTGAGATATATGTGATAAAATCATAGTCTTTCGTATTCCATATTAAACATTCGCTGACAAACGATACGAGGGTCGAGAAAATTGGAAAATAGGAATTTTCAAAAAAAAAATTACAACATTCTTTTTGATACTGTGATACCATATATCGATGTCTTGCGTTTAAATTTCATAGAAAGGTTGAAAAGGTTGATAATATAATATTCAAGAAAACATTTTTGTATTCTGTGTAAAATTTTTCAATTTTTTCGATCCTCGTATCGTTTGTAAGCGAGTTTTGGATTTGGAATATGAAAGACTATCATATTATCAACCTTTCTATAAAATTTAAACGCGAGACATCGATATATGGCGTTACAGTAATAAAAAGAATGTTGTAATTTTTTTTGAAAATTCTTATTTTTCAATTTTTCTACCCTCTTATCGTCTGTCAGCGAAATTTTTATAGTGGGATATCGATATAATAATTATTATTATATATATATATATATATATATTCACTTCTTTTTTATAATTTCTTAGTCTGCCTAATAAAAAATTTGACTGTATTACAAAATATCACACTTAAATTGCTTCAATTGTATATTCCCCCCGTAACTGGTTTTAATCATTACGTAAGAATGTAAGATTGCCGAAAATTCCAGGGGATTCAATTATGAATTTTTTAACTTACCATCCTTTAAGTACCTGTAGCTCTTAAATCAATCACTTTAGACCTCAAGTGTGCTAGTTAGTAGGAATTGTTTTATCGGTAGGAACACAAAAAGACACAAATATACAGGTTGTCCCATTCATAATTTTGAATGCGACGTCACGTGATCAAAAACAAATACCTCATTGGGTAACACAATAACAAGAAAATATATAACATTTTCTCTAATTTACACCCCCAAAATTATAATTATCTACTACTGTCCTATTCTGTTATATTACTTGTCTTAATCGTCGTGGGACACCTTGTATACAGGATGAGCAAATGATTCAGGTTTGAGCTCTCATCAATTGGTAAAAAGCAACCTACTCTACAGTCAATTTTGATGAATAAATTATTAGTAGATGAACAATACAGGTCCGTATTTCAAAAAATAGTTTATTCTAAAAAACATAAAATAAAAACATCCTCACAATTTCACCAAATCTTTTGTAAATTATTTCTAACGTAGCAGATTGTCTTACAAATCCTTAATCTAATACTGATTTAAAACCCGGGATTTTTTTGTACTTTATATCAACTGGTTTTATCAAGAACATATTTTAACTGCCCCGTATCGACGCCGGAAGTAACTAACGACATCCTGTGAATTTCTTATATCCGAATACAAATTAATTTTCGAATTTATTAATTTCCGAGGACCTACTTGAATAATTTTTAAAAAATAACGTCTTCAAACATTTAAATTAAATAAATTTTCAAAATAAAAGCCTGTAAAGTGATATGAAAAAAATAGAATTCGCTTCAATAGATAATAACTTTAATTCGACATTTTTTTTTCCATCAAAAATTAATATAAAGTTACATGAAGTAATTTAAAAACGAAATATTATATACAATATTTTAAATTTCCAAAAATTAATTAAAATGAGTAAATACATTTCTCGATGTTTTTTTTTATATAATTTATCAACATTTTTGGTAATTTTTGTTTCAATACATACACTTGAGGCGAAAAGTTCCACATATTGCAAATTTTAAATTAAAAAAAAAACAGGATTGGTAACATTCTTATTTAGGCACTTCAGTTGTAAGAAAAAAAACAATAAAAATGTTTATAACCTCAATAGAACACTAGCAGTAACAAGTAGCATTCCGAAGTTAGCGTAAACAGCACTAGCACTACCTCCTTTATGCTCTTCCTGAGCCTGTTTACTAGGAGCAGCAGGACCTTCAGTCGACATAATCGGATCCTTCACTTCGGGTTTCTTAGTTTCAGAATCCGTCTTTTCAGTATTACCTTCAATTGTAGTTTTCTTAACTGCAGAAGTTGGAGCCATAGAAGTCTGAGATGGTTCGTTGGAAACAGTGGTTGTTAATATTTTCTGTCCGGAGTTGGAAGTTCCCTGAGAACTCTGTTCTACTTGATGTTGAGGATCTGTAGCAGGTAGAGTGTAAACCAAATTTTGTAGCAAAATTAGGCACACAGCACTTAAAATAACTGAACTAGACATGGTTGATTTTTTTTTCAAGTTAACGCGTGGTTGGTCTGCTATAACTATAAGCGATCGTCGTCAACTGTTCTTTGTGTTCTATCTCAACACCTGGCCAACTACTACAAACTGAAACTGACTACTCGAGTAGACTGTAGAATGAGAATGTTGGAATATGCGTATATGGGGTTTTTGTGACTCACTATGACCGTTTCTCAACGGAAAATCGCAAAGGACCAGTAAAAATTCCCAGAAGGGTCCGAAATGGGTGGTTATGAATGCCATGTATTCACATTCTTTACCAGTATACAGGGCGAGTCGGATTATTTATTCAATATTGTGTGCTAGATGCAGATTTTACAGAGTAACTTTAAGATCAAAAATATTTGAATGAAAATTTGATATACATGGTGTTTTCAAATGACACTTACAACGTTTGCAAAAATGATACGAGGATTAAGAGGTCCAGCACATTTACTTTTCGAAATACAGGGTGTTGAAGGTTTAAAAAATTGAATGTTTTAATTCGAAAACTTTAAAATGGATGAATAAATTGATTTGACATTTGGCAGGTTGTTTTTAAATGTAAAAGGGCGAAAATATTTTTCAATTTTTGAACCAGTAGCTTAGATTTGAAAGAGTATGTTACCTTTCCCCTTCCATTTTTTACGCCACTGACATTTGAAGCAATTTTAATTCAATTTTTTATTCCTCGATGGTTTTCACGTGAAAAACGAATTACCTTTACATATAAAAAAATTTGTAGTTTGCAAGATATTTAATGATGAAGTCTGCAAGATCACTTTTTAATAATTGATTTAAAAAATAGCTAACAAGTTACATAAATTTCATTTCGTAACGTATTGCATACAAGATTTTTTCTAATTTTGAAGTAATAAAAAAATAAAATTTAATACAATTATTGATAAAAATTTGGAAAACATAAATTTAGTTTGTTGCTGTTACTTCATGTTAGTTGTCAGTTTGACATTTTGTAAAAAAGTCTAGACGGAAGGTTTTTAGCGAGATTGATATATTTTTAGTTTTATTTAAAAAAAATGAGTGATTCAAGTTCTGAAGAGCTACCAAGCGATATTGAAGAGGCAGCAGGTATTGCTCTATTATTAGTAATTTCCAAAAAGTCAAAGGCAGTTTATGATTTGGCATACGAAAAATTTGTTACGTGGTGTGATGAGAAGAAAATTAAACATGTTAATGAGAAAGTTTTACTTGCATATTTTGAGGGTAAGAAAGATCTAAAAGTTTCCACATTATGGACACTTTACTCAATGTTATGGTCTGAACCAAATCTGAAAAGGAATGTTGATATTAAAAAATATACAAATTTGGTAGCATATATTAAAAGGCAAGCGGACGGGTACAGTGCTAAAAAGTCAAAAGTTTTTATTAAAGAAGATTTTGCTAAATTTTTAGTGGAAGCTGATGACAAAGAATACTTAATGGCTAAGGTTGCAATGATAAATGGAATGGCAGGAGCATGCAGAAAAGCAGAATTAACATTTCTTCCAGTTGAAAATATTATAGACGAAGGAAGCCATTTTCGTGTTGATATCCCACCTTCAAAAACAAAAGTTATACGGCAATTTGCAATTACCACTGGAGACATTGAAAATACGAATCTTGTTGAAATATTAAGAAAATATATTAAGTTGCGTCCCCAGGTTCTTAAACACAACAGATTTTTTGTAAAATATGCGAATGGAAAATGTACCAGAAATCCTGTGGGAATTAACACATTTAGCAGTCTGCCAAAAGTTTCTTGGTCTTTCAAATCCTGTTCTATATACTGGCCACTGTTTCAGAAGAAGCTCCGCCACTTTCCTAGCAGACAGTGGCGCTGATATTTTAAAATTAAAGAGGCATGGAGGCTGGAAATCTACCTCTGTTGCGGAGGAATATGTTGAAAATTCCATGAATAATAAAAAACTTATAGCGCAAGAAATATTTGGTGAAACATCTAATGCAATATGCGCCGCTTCCCAAATAACAGCAAGTTCGAGCAATGAAAAAATATGTCGTCGGGAATTAATTTGAATAATTGCAATAATTGTGTTAACAATATTTATAATAATTAATTAATTCATAATTTATGTTTTTAACTTGTATTATAACAGTTTAATAAATAGAATAATTATTCTTTTTGTCACTAATTTTGAAATACATTTTTCGTCACCAATTGCATAAAATTTTACTTGATGCAACTAGTTACAAAAAGTAAGACGTTTCATAATGTCAATCAGTTTTAAAAAGTGTCACTTTACATGTCAAAATTAGAAGAAAAAAAATTTCTTGTATTTTTTTCAATAACTACCAAGTACTTATGGTTGGAATATGTAACAGGTACTAATTTATGAAACAGCAATGCATCTGAAACACTCGGAGAATATTGTTGAAAATCTACACCACTGGATCAAAAAATGAAAAATATTTTTCCCTTTCACATTTAAAAACAACCTGCCAAATATCAAATCAATTTTTTTCATCCATTTCAAAGTTATAGAATTAAAACATTTAATTTTTTAAAACTTTAACACCCTGTATTTCGAAAAGTAAATGTGCTGGACCCCTTAATCCTCGTATCATTTTGTCCAATTTTAGGAGAATAATCTACATGCAAACGTTGTAAGTGTCATTTGAAAACACCCTGTAGATATAGGGTGTTCCAGATTTTAAAATCTCTCAAACCCAATTTTCTTTAATAGTTATGTTATTTCAAGACATATAATTTTTACAGATAAAATTTACTATAACCTCCCATATTCAAATTTATATGACGACGTTTCGTTTCATTCTTCCAAGACCATTATCAATTGAAGTTTTTCAATAAAACTCTTCTTTTCCTTTTAACGCTTTGAAAATTGTTTCCTTTCCACTATTGATACTTTTCTATTATATTTGATGATATATATTTTATTATTTATAAAGCTTTTTGTGGCTATACTTAATTTAATTGACCTAGATTTCTATTCAAAGAATTTGATACTATCAAAGGGATCATTAATGTACCACACCTAATCACAAAACGGTATACCACGTTCCATTGTTATCAGGGGTGGATTTTCACAAAATTCATTTAAACATCTCGACTTGAGAGAAAAAATTACAAGTACAAATAACAAGGAGGGGTAGTTACTCGATTGAAAATTGTATGCTTTGCGTTATATTTATGAATAAATTCAAATACAGGGTGTCCCACGACGAGTTAAAACTATCTGTATATGCAAAGATTACAGAATAAAAATATAAGATGTTTCACTTCAGGGTGGTTTGATTCAAGTTGCTGCTCCAAACGGACGCCGCTCTCATAAATTATGTTTACGACTCGCTTTTGTTGTCAATAACGAGACCGGTAGATACCAGAAAAGTTCGAAAAGCTTATTTTATTTTAAGCTATACAGGGGTAATTAGAAAAATATATATTTAAATTAATAGGATTCTTTATCACAAAGGTTTATTTTTAAATGTTAATTATTTTGAAAAATGTTCGGGATATGAATTTGAAAAGGTAAGTAAAAAAAAAACTTGAATTTTTAAAATGAATCAATTCACAGTTTTTATCCAGCATCTTAGTAATTTTGTGATACTTATTGATAATCTAGCAGATATTTATCACAAATTCAATTAAATATAGTAAAACTATACTAAAATTTTACGTAGATTTCAAAAATGTACTAATATACAGGGTGTTCTATTCAAAATAACAAAGTTGCAGTCGACTTCCGGTAGAACCGGAAGTCTGCCATCTCTGAAAATATTTTAGTTGGAAAGATCTTATCCGAAAACCGAAACGTAGAAATTTTCATGATTGTACTATAAGTATTGGGACACCCTGCATTGCAAGTATTTATTTCTTAATCTTTGGTGAGAGTGTGTTTACTAAATGATTTTTCCCAATCGCAGAAAAATATTAGCAATAACAGGATGTTTATAGGTTCGTTTTATATCAATTTAAAATTTATTAATAGTTTTATAAGATTTAACAAACTTGAAAAAACTCCCCCAAGTCCAACTAAAACATTTTTCATTTTATTTATCTATATTTCGATAAAACTACAATTTTCTTTAAAGTTTCATTTAATAAACTTCATCTGCCTCTCGATATCCTTGATATAATTTTCCGGCAAATTCAACTCTTTCAATTGCCCAACTTTATTTTTCAAATACTCATCCACTCTTCTATCCTTAACCACAAATTCCTGTCTCTGAGCTTTACCGTCCTCAAATTTTTCTTGTAGATATTGAATCCTCTCCTTCTCTTTATCGTTTATCTGCCTTAAGAGGAATTTCCTATGTTTCTCGGTCTCGCTCTTGCGCCGCTGCTGCTTTTTAACCTCATCGTCATACTGCTTCTTTTGACTAGTTACTATTTTATTGAAGGATTCTTCGTCTCTAGCCAACGCTACGGCTTGAGCTTTTCGAATATCTTCGATTTGCTTAGCTCTGGATCTCTTTAAATCGTCGTTTATTTGTTGTTTTTTTAGCGCTTCTTGTTTTTCCTTTTCGCGCCATTCTTTTTCTTTTTCCTCTTGCGCTCTGGCGGCGTTTAATTCGTCCATGACGGCTTTTATGTCCTGGCTTTTCGCTTGGTTTTCCGCTATTCTCGCTATTTCCTTTTCCTTCGCTTGTTTTATTAAAGCTCTTTCTTTTTCTATGCTTTCTTCTCTTTCTTGTTTGGCTCTCATAAATTCAGCGATTCTCATATCGGATATGCGATTTTCTTCTTCTCTTAAGGATTTATAAAGTTCGGCTTCTTCGTTTGCTTTTTGAAATTCCTGTCTCGTACGCAGTTTTATATTCTTTCTTTCCTCTGCTTTTGCTTGTTCTTCCTTTTGCCAAGCTATCAGCGCCTTGTTTACCATTCTGCTTTCCTCTTCGATTTTTTCAGCTTCTAGTAATTGATACATCTCATTTTCTTTGACTTGTTCTTCCACTTCTTTTATATATCTTTGTTTTTTAATCTCCTCATCTGCTCTTCTTTGTTCTTCTTTACGGATATTTCTCTGTCTCGTCTGCTCCATCATCATATCCAGTCTTTTATTTTCCTCCTGTGTTTGCTTTTCTATAATTTTCTTTTCGGCTATCTGAGCATTTCTAATTGCTCGACATTTGGTTGCCAAAATAAGTCGATTTGCTTGCTTTACTTTATCTTCCTGTTCTATCATTAATTCTTCAGATCTTTTGATCAAATATAGATTCTTTTTAGCTGATTCTGATTCCACTACATCTAATTTACTTCCAGGGACTGATTGTTGAATTTTTTGTGTCTTCATTAAATGCTCCTTTCTATTTAAACTTTCTTTTTGGATTTGGTTCTTTTGTCGCTCGGCTTCTTGGATCATATCCATTTTATCTTGTAGCGTTAAAACTTTGGCTTGTTTTATGAGTCGCTCGAACTCAGCTCTTGGTAGAATTGCTGGATTTTCTGTTGGAGCTCTATCTGGTATTATTAAATCTCTAGTTAAGTCATTATCAATTTTTTTTATTGTAAGCTTTCCTTCTGTAGCTCTTGAAGGTTTGTGATGGATGTATACAGCATTCAGTTTTTGGTTGCATTCTTTGGTGGTATGTTCACCACTGGTTTTAACTTTTGGCATCTTTTCCACTCGCTAAACTTCAAACAAACGTCAAAAACATCAGTCAATTATAATCATAGCTTATGATATGATATCACAGAATACACCATCCCAAGAAGAAACGAAGCTTGTGCTATTTTACAATACTATTCATTTTCTGAGTGCGCATGTCTGACAGTCGCAATTTCAAGCCCGTTATCTGTCTATGACATGTGATTTTATTGTTTACCAAAGAATTTTCTTTGTTGTAAGCTTTTTGATTATTTACATATTTTTTTGTGTTTTTAACGATAAAATTTGTTTAAAAAATTACATTTATTAGTTATGTCGCCAAAAACTTGTGCAATTGGTGGCTGCCATTCAAGTGATGGATGATAGTAATTGAAAAACACAACAAAACTTCGATATATATGGAGAAAAATTTACTCTCGCTTCTTTTTTATAACTTCGTTGTCACAGATATAAGTAGGTACATTTTCTCTGGGTGTAAAATTTAATTGAGAATCTGGTGAAGTGAAACTTTTAAATATATAAATAATAAAAAATTTATATTCAAGCACCATACTTGTAATTTTATATCATCATTTGCTGACATTCTTTCTATTGTAAACTGATATTATAAATACAGTGTGGAAGCCACTTATGGAATAAAATTATTTTTGACATTATTTTAGAAAATTATAAAAAATGCCGTGACACGTCAACTTTTGAATTGAGTTGTGCGTTATGTAAACATAAATGTAAATGTACAGGGTGATTCACGCAAGTATGTGAGTTTTTGGCACTGGCAGAGCCAACAGGCCAGTTATAGAATTATGAATTATAAAGGGTGAAATTTTTATTTTCACAGTTATTAAACACATAACATATTTGATTTTAATACATTAAAATAAATGCTCAAAATGTTCTCCACCTAGTTGTTGGCAATAGCACAGTCTCCTATAGAACTCCTCATTAACTTTGATCAAATTTTGAGGTGAAATATTCCGTATTTCTGAAATTATCCTGTCTTTGAGGTCTACAATGCTAGTTGGTTGTGTTGCATATACTTTGTTCTTGAGATAACCCCACAGAAAAAAATCTAACGGCGTAAGGTCTGGCGATCTAGTTGGCCACTCAATAGTACCTCCTCGTCCAATCCATTTATTGGGGAAGATTTAATCTAAATAAGTTCTTACCATTAAAGCATAATGGGGTGTTGCCCCGTCTTGCTGGAACCAAACATTTTCATTCGGTAAGCTAGGATCTATTGCGTTGGGATATAAGTTTGCCAACGTAGGAATAACTTCATTTCTAAGCATATTTAAATATTTTTCAGCTGTCAAATTTCTATCTATAAATATAGGACAATAATATGATCCCCTATGATACCGGCCCAAACGTTCACCTTTCGAGGGTACTGAGTATGTGTCTCACGCATCCAATTAGTATTCTCTGCTGACCAATATCTACAGTTCTGTCGGTTTACCTCTCTATTGTGAATGTTGATTCGCCAGAAAAAAGAATGGTACCAAGAGCTATCTCATTTCTTTTCAGCTTATTCATCAATCTTTCGCAGAAATCCATTCTACGATCTGGATCGTCTTCTGTTAACTCCTGTACAAAAGTTAATTTGTAGGGATGAAGTTTTTCTTTAAGAAGACATCTTAGAACAGTTGTATGACTAACATTATTTTCACGGGCAATTTGACGTGTACTTGAAGTTGGATTCTCTTCGACACTTGACAAAATATCCACTTTCACCTAATCTTCAACAAAGTGTGGTTTTCTTTTCATTGGTTTGACATGTCCAAGTTCTCTGAATTGTGCATGAGTTTTAGACACAGTACTTTGTGAAATATTAGGCAATTCGGGATACCTGTGATTAAATAAGTTTGCCACTTCAACTTGACTTCTGCAGTTATCCCCGTACCCGATCATCATTAAAATCTCAATTTGGTGAGTTTCAGTTGAATATTTCATTGTTATGTCGACAAGGAAAGAGTGTTTGACAAAGATTTTACTTTTTCAGTATAAACTGTCAACACATCAACAACTAACAGAATAGAAAACAATCCACATTATTTACCGATTTTGTCTAATCATTGGCGTTTTTAGGCAATTTTTAGATATTTATGATAAAATTCATGGGCGTAGCAGGTTTTGTTTAATATACAAATACGTCTAATACTTAGTTAGCTTAGATTATTGATAAATCCATATTTAGCTAATTTAAAAAAGTACCTATATTTCAAGTGTAATAAATTATTAATTTTAAAATTTCACCTTGTATAATTCATAATTGACCATACATTATTTAGTTTGTTGGAATCGGTACATTAAGAGGATTTCAAAAATATGCAAATATACAGGGTGTTTCATTAAAAAAAACAACACCGACTATGGCATACTTGCGTGAATAACCCTGTACATTTAAATTTATGTTTACATAACGCAAAACTCAATTCAAAAGTTGACGTGTTTGCATTTTTTATAATTTTCTAAAATAATGACAAAGAATTTTATTCCATAAGTGGTTTCCACACTGTATATAATCTATTATTATTGTATTGATTGGCAAATTTATCAAAAATATGATGGCTCTTCAATGCTATTGATGGACAAATTATAGATTCTTATATTATTTTGTTTCCCCTTGTAAATTTATCCAGTTGATACATTTATATTTTCATTTTCTCAAAATAAACAGTGTCTTATAAACTGAAGAATTCGTTATGTAAACAAAAAATGTGTAGAGTTTCAAGTGGTTGTTCTTAATTAAAAGTCATTACTTTGTAACATATTTTAAAGTTAAATATTTAGAAGAGAAGAGAATTTCGAAAATATTTGCTTGACATTTGAAATACATTAATTTTATAAAAACACCCATATACTATTCATAAGTATTAGGATGATAATATTTAAAGGACAGTGCCGTAGATTGTAAAGGAGAAAACGTTCTAGCTTTCCAACTTGTCGAGTTATAAGTAACTTTTGGATTTTCGAAAATTTCATGAAACTATTTGAAGGTGAAATATTGATTTTGTCCACGACCACCTAATAATAAGTCAATATTTTACCTCCTAACTAAAGGTATATGGTACCCATATATCAACTGTAGTGTATTATGGTTCATAATTCACGACTAGAGATGGGGGTACAATATGAAATAAACTATTAAATATGTGTATTTTGTTCAGGAAATTTGTTTCTGACATATATCGTATTTATAAAATTTTGTAATTTTTAGTATTGATACTTTTCATAAAGATATTTTCTAATATTAAGTATTGTAAAACGATATGTTTATAACGGTACGTTGTATTGATACTTTCTACAGTATCGCCCATCTCTATATATGTCAAATTATTTGAAGTAGATGCCACAACATTTTGAGGTTAGTAATATGCCAAATCGCTACTGACTTTTATTTATTAATAAATAAATTAAGTGTCGTGGACAAAGTATAGTATTCTACTCGTAATTTATGGCCATAATTCACTTGGGTGACTTGCGCCCCTCGCCTGCGGCTCGTGACGCAAACGTCACCCATCGTGAATTATGGCTATCATAAATTGCTCGTTTAATAATATACTATTATCTACTACTATGAATGTATGTATGTATTTTGGAGTGACATTCACTGAGACCTTACTCATGCATGATGTCTGCAGGCTTCAACTTAGGTAAATGTTCCTCTTCTATCCAGTAATCTCTACTACTACTTTTAAATACGCCCTTGTATATATCATGAAGTTACATAAATATTTTATTACATTGTAACTGCATTAGCTATATACCTACATATATGTAACTTAATAGTGGTTTTGGATGTTGAGTCTCAATTCTTATCTTTATTTTTTTTTCTCAGACTGTATAATGACTCTTGTATTTTCTTCACACTTACATAAATAGCTGGATTGAATTTCCTAAAATCCCCAAACCCACGTAACAGAGCCATGTATATGTCAACAGTTGATAACTATCGATTTTTATTAAAATTTCATTATGTTGTAGTGGTAGAGAAAATTTTAAAAAGTTGATATTGATAAATATATACAGGGTGTTTCATTTGGGAAAGTGCCAAACTTTAACTGTAGATGGGGATCACTTTGGTACTTCCAAAAACCTATATTCAATGTTTCTTCTGCACTTTATTACAGAGATACAGGGTGTTTCATAAATGTATCCTATTTATTTCGAACCTCATAACTTCCGAGTTACCCTCTATATTATTTTGAAATTTGGTACACGTATAACCATTACCTAGAAACTCCATCAAAAGCATCTCCAAAAAGATAATGCAGGTCCGGCTTATCAAAAAATGTCAAAACTCGTTTTTCCCAAAAACAACACCCTGTATATTGATTTCTTTAAAACTGCTCTTTATAATTGAAAAGAATATAAAAAATCGCATCTACTATTTCATTTTTATTTTTCCGCAGACAATTTTACTACCAAAAATTTACCGTCAAAGTTATATTTTATGCACTTTTTGGGGGTTAACAATGGAATCGGAAAGGGGTTTTTTTTATTTTTTTGCTTGAAATGAAATCTGTTTAATGCATCTAGAGAAGCATCCTAGAAATTCAATTGAGTTTGTATGTTCACGAGTACAGACCAATAAAAAATGTGATTACAGGGTCGTACTTAAAAATACTCATTCAATATGTTTCGAATATTTCGAACACTCTGTATAAGGATGTGTATCTGGAAACTATGCACTTCTATATTTAGAATAACAAGAGTAAAATACGAGAAATAAATTTATACTTCAAAAAACTGAAAGATTTTTATTAATTTTATTAATTGACCTGAAAAGAAAACAAGAAATTCTAACAACATTGACCAAACGAAGCAAGTCTAACCTATTGCAGTATAACTTTATTTCTCGTCTTGTTGTTCTAAATGTAAAAGTGCATAGTTTCCAGATACATATCCTTATACAAGGTGTTCAAAATATTCGAAGCATATTGAATGAGTATTTCTAAGTACGGCCCTGTAATCGCATTTTTTAGTGGTCTGTACTCGTAAACATACAAACTCAATTGAATTTCTAAGATGCTTCTCTAGATGAATTAAACAGATTTCATTTCAAGCTAAAAATAAAAATAAAAACCTCCGATACCATTGTTAACCCTCAAAACGTGCAAAAATTATTACTTTGACAGTAAATTTTTGGTAGTAAAATTGTCTGCAAAAAAATAAAAATGAAATAGTAGATTCGATTTTTTATACTCTTTTCAATTATAAAGAGCAGTTTAAAAAAAATTATATACAGGGTGTTGTTTTTGGGAAAAACGAGTTTTGAAATGTTTTGATAAGCCGGACCTGCATAATCTTTTTGGAGATGCTTTTGATGGAGTTTCTAGGTAATGGTTATTACGTGTACCAAATTTCAAAGTAATATACAGGGTAACTCGGAAGTTATGAGGTTCGAAAGAAATAGGATAAATTTATAAAACACCCTGTATCTCGGTTATGAAGTGCAGAAGAAACATTGAATATAGGTTTTTGGAAGCACCAAAATAATCCCCATCTACAGTTAAAGTTAGGCCCTTTCCAAATTAAACACCCTGTATCATGTTGTTTAGTGTATGAAATTTGACAGTGCCCTACCGTATGGGTAAGCTGCAACTTATAAATTGTATTTGAAATATAAATGAACTTTTTTTCATGTGTTTATATAAAAAAAACGACCTAGAACTATAAATTCAGTCCACTCCCCTCGACTCACCTTTATTTCGTGCTTTTTTTTCTAAACATATTAATGTCCAAGCGACATACAAATAATATACACGTAGGAAGGTTATGCCTAATTTTCCTAATGGATCCTGATAGTGGTTAAAAAAAATAGCCAGGGCAGGCTTAGCCAAAAATTCCATCCTAGCAAACTGTTGGATATTTAGGAATAAATAAATGTACCAACTTCCAGAGTAATAAGTGAATATATTGAAATGAAGCAAATTTAGGTGAATTAAATTATAAACTAAACAAAGAAATAAGCAATGCAGTTGCTGTGAACAGAACGAAAGTTACAGTCTTACTAATTATACCTACTTTTGGGTACTTGGCTAAAGGACCCTAAAAACACATGGCCATAACTTAAAGCTGACACACAAAACTAATCTTAAAGCGTAACTAATTGTCATCTTAAGATATTATGCATACAGAGTTAAAAATACAATTCAAAATATTTCTTCAACACAAACAAATAATAGAAAGCATTTCAAGTGGGAATGCATTCAAAGTGTGCAATAACATGAAATTATTATTTTTGTTATACCACAGATTATAAAGAGAACAGATACGAATCCCGGTAGAACATCAAACAATTTTTAGCTCCGTCGTCAATGACCTTGGACCTTTAACTCGGTATGGCTGCGATGTTGCCAGTTTAAAATATTTTCTGAATTTCTTACCAAATTGCACTGTTGACTCGGGGACATGGGGACAATAACAATTTCTAGTGCCGGATCTAGTTTTTTTGGAAGTTTCCACTAAATCTTTAAGACTGCGCCATTAACTAAAACACTAATCATAATCGAATATATATTTATGTATTTTTATTAAATACCTATATGTACATTCCTATGATTTGTTATAAATAGTCATTACTCTTGGGAGATTAATTAATAAATACATTTTTAGATAATACAAATAATTACAAAAATCAACCAAATTTTAAAATACAAATAATTCTTAATTTATTTATTATCAAAGGGAATACAATATACACCTATGCATTTTGATAATTTTTGTAGCACCAAAGCTATAAAAATATAATATCAAAAACTTTAAAATTTCTCTTATCATAGGCCGGGATATTAAATTATATACTCCCATCTCTTGGAAATCGAAAGAACTTTATTTTTCTTTCCGAATAAAATTGATTTATATGGTATAATTTTTATACATTATAATCTTTTTACTGTTCTCTGTCAAGCTTTCGTATCTGTTCTCTTTATAATCTGTGCCTTAACTGTGATTTTTGTCAGAAAAAACCACTTTTTGTTGGCCACACTGACCTTAGACTGAACTCCTCTATTGAGTAGTAAATCGACTTGTCGGAACTCCCCCGTAACTGTCAATATCAACAATCAACGAAATTGTCGGCCATTGAAGGATTGTGATGGTCAAATTGACAACAAATATACAGGGTGACACAACTACTTCCAGTAAAAGACAATAAGCATCTGTACTGCAGTTTTACAAACTGTTAGATGCTATAAAATATCTTCTTGTTTCACTGAACACAACAACAGAAGATAATATAAAATACAAAAACAATTTACTTATCCAACCGTACAATCAGTAGAAAAGAAAAGAAAAGAGAGTAAAATTTTCTCGCGATAAATACTTTGGAAACTTTCACTCTTGGTTTTAAGTTATTGTAAAATGTTCGAGAAGAAATTCACGTATTTTTAACAGAAAATTGTTTAGAATCTGCAAACAATGCTGCTTAAATTAATACAAATGAATCAGTAGTCCTCCAGACCAGTACCAACCAAACTTATTTTATATGGTGTATTGTGTCCTTCACATTGACTTAATGAAGAGTATAATAACCTTCTGTGCAGAATGATAAAAGGTACGTGGATGTACCAAACTAATAGTTAGAGAGGTGAGGTCGCTAAGATGGCGACATTCTCGAGCGCCGTCGAGACCTATCAAAATCGAAAGATAGAGTAATTTAACTTGAACGATTGAGCACTCCGCCTACGGTGTCGTGCTCAAACTTCGTCCTCGTGCGATATGGCCATCATATCCACACTAGTTGCACAAACTACTATTTCTATCAAAATATGCCCTTTTACATTTAAAAACAACCTGCCAAATGTCAAATCAATTTATCCATCCATTATAAAGTTATCGAATTAAAACATTCAAGTTTTCAAAATTTCAACACCATGTATTTCGAAAAGTAAATGTGCTAGACCCCTTAATCCTCATATCATTTTGTCCAATTTTACGAGAGGAATCTACATGCAAACGTTGTAATTACCCTTAACGTTCGAGATGCTTATACCATTTTTTGCGCGATCGTATTGAAATAAATTCCGAATAATATAATTCAAATTTATTCGAAATGAACGAAGTGTCAAAAGTGACATTTATACTTTTCGATCATTTTAAAATAATATATTTTGCATTTTGGTGAAATTGTTTTTATGCTATTTATTACTTTTCGACGTCTGAACGGTAAGTAAATCACTTACCAACGTGTTAAACTTAGAAACCAGTAAACACAACCTACCGTCCTGACAACCGATGCTGTAAATAAACAAAAATGATCAATCGCTCAAAAAAAAATTATGGAAATAATAGTAAAAATGTATCCGAACAAATTCAAGTAGATCACCAGCACTGCGAATACCAGCTTTGCATAGAACTTTAATATAGCATCGGTGGTTCAGTGGTAGAATGCTCGCCTTCCACGCGGGAGGCCCAGGTTCGATTCCCGGCCGAAGCATATGAATCTCTGCTTCGTAAACGAGAGAGAGACTCAGGAGAGAGTAGACGCACGCAAGCAAGGCACATAACGAAGCAACGTAACATAACGTAACGGTCAGACCTTTTGCGTCGCGACCCCTGGTCGCTCAAACATAACCTGACGTAAAGAACTAAAGTTCCAAAAAAAAATCGCGCTCGAGAATGCCGGAATAACGTTTTTTTTTACAAGTTCGCGACCCTATAACTCGGCGGCGTCAAGGACTTATCGTCAGATTAGTTAAATTTAGTCTTAAAACACTAAGATCAACCCCCAATATCTTCAACTGCCACGCTCGAGTATTTCCGAAAAATCCCCTATTCGCATCCCTAAACTATAAAGGACAATTCCACTGTTATTTGTGGACAAAATTAACCAAAATTTCATTGAAATAAAACAATGAGACCATGAAGAATTTTCAATTGATTTTCCATTTTTTCTTTGGGGAAATAAAATCCAAAAAATATTTTTAATTTAATTAATAATTTTAACAATTTTTACAAGTCCCATAATGAAATCCAACCATCTTTTAGAATAAATAAAATAGCAGACATTAATTTAAAGAAAAAATAAAATAAATTTATCAAAACAAACTTAATGACACTAAAACTATAATGCAAAAAGTGTATAATAAAGAAGAAAACAAAAAAAAAACTCACCTAGGTGATGGTTCGTTGCCCCCCATGTGAGGTGGCTGTGGAAATGGTAATATCTCTGTGGTAGTAACTAGATGTTTGCGAATCAGAGCTAGTCCGTGGTAACAATCCATCGAGGAATATACAAGAAGTTGAGGTAATTGAATTAAACGCGAAAAGATCGATAAATTGGATAAAGTGTTTTAATTGATAAATTTTTGGTTGAATTTCCAAAAAAAAATTCCAGTAAGTAGAAAAGTGATAATGAAAATTATCTTTAAATAATTATTATTTAAATTTATTTAAATTATAAAAAATAGGATATATGCTAACCTCGTCCTCTTTGATAAACCCCAAGGTGTCAACACTGTAATATTTAAAAATTACTTTAAATAATATAATTTATAAAATTATTATCCCCCCATTGTTATGTTTTTATTTGCCTTTAAGGAGTTATTAGGATCATTTTCTATTATCCTTTTGGTCCTAGTTTCATCTATTTCCGTTTTTATATAAAATAATTAGGGTGAACCAATTTATTTATATTATAAAAAGGGTAACTTCAGCTGACAGGTGAAGAATTAATGGCAGAAAATTGAGAACATTTAATTCTATTTATGAATGTCATGCCTTTTGGAAACATGCTTATGATAACAAAAAAAAAATTGGCTTCGAAGGGGTTGAAATAATTTTTAATCTAGTTGGAATGGGTCGATGGTAGGGTGCGGCGAAAATAACGTTTTTGTTAATTCTGTATGTGTATAATTTGCTCGATTAGAATTGTTTCAGGACTGTAGTGAATAATTTTTGTCATTCTTAATAGTTGAAAAATTATTCGAGACCACCAAAAGTAGCTCGCGCGCGAGATGCAAACGATATTTTTTCAACAAACGTCGAAATATATCTTCTAAGGAATATTCTAAATAAGTAAAATGCCTAATTTATTATACAGTGTGGGCCGAAATAAAGGAGTACATTTTTCAATTGGAAATATTTTTTTTGTTTTTTGGGCGATTTCATAAATGTGTTACTTGTTAAAATGTTATTTAATAAAAAAATGGTATTTCGCGAGTCCGGTAATTTTGGAAAATTTCCTTTTTACTGAAGTGTTCTGGATAGTTTATCTACCGAAAAAGCATATTAGTACAATTTTAGTCAAGACAGTTTTCATCTCTGTTTTCATTTACGACGAGCTCAAATGTACTGCTATATAATTTTGGAACTTTAGTTCTTTACGTCAGGTTATGCAAAAAATGGTATAAGCATCTCGAACGTTAAGGGTAATTACAACGTTTGCATGTAGATTCCTCTCGTAAAATTGGACAAAATGATCTGAGGATTAAGGAGTCTGGAACATTTACCTTTCGAAATACAGGGTGTTGAAATTTTGAAAACTTGAATGTTTTAATTCGATAACTTTAAAATGCATGGATAAATTGATTTATCATTTGGCAGATTGTTTTTAAATGTAAAAGGGCATATTTTGATAGAAATAGTAGTTTGTGCAACTAGTGAGGATATGATGGCCATATCGCACGAGGACGAAGTTTGAGCACGACGCCGTAGGCGGAGTGCTCAATCGTTCAAGTGCGATATGGACAATCCACACGAGTCGAACAGCATATTTTTTCTACGACTCACTTAAGAAAAAATCTAAAAAATAAAAATATCTATAAACTGTAATATAACTTCAAATTGAAAATTTAACAATCCAATTTTATGTTTCCACTAATTTTTTTGTGGTAAGCGTACAGTTCTTGAATGTCCAATTTGTATAATGCTACGATTTCCCTTTTTAAATACGATTCTATTATAAGTAGATGTTGTCAGTCGGACTCCCTCATGAAAGGTACCGTACCATTATCTATAATAATTAATATTCTGCTAAATATTTCAAACGTCTACCTGTTGTCGTTATTAATATCAAGCAGAATAATTATTTAAAAATGAAATTAACAATTAAAAAAAACTTCTTCACAGGGAATCGAACCCGGGTCTACCGCGTGAGAGTCTGGTTTGCTTACTACTCCATCACCGCGGAATATGCATATTGTTTATCTATAACGTCACATGTATTACATAATTTTTGCTTAAAAGGAACTAAATTTCCTACTGTGTGTCCTGCGACACGTTCAACTTTTTTTTTTCATAAGTCCGACTCTGTACATTATTTTTGCTTCCAAATTTACAGTCATGTTGAGGACATGTTAGGTTATTAGCCCTGCAAAAAGAAAATAAATCACCCAAAAAACAAAAAAAAATATTTTCAGTTAAAAAATGCACCTACTCCTTTATTTCGGCCCACAGTGTAGATCGAAAAAGAAAAATCTTATTAAATTACATACAGTGTGCGAAACATTTCGCGCACGGTGTCATGGTACAGTAAAAACCTTGTCATTTTTTGACGTTTGTAGAAAAAATCAGTTTAAAAAAATACCTCAATGAATTTGAAAGCTTTCCTAATGAGAGGACATTCGCAACATACGATTATGCAAAATCTGAAAAAAAAAACAGAAAGTTTGAATTCAACGAAAAAAAAAATTGCTAATTAATGTACACAAAGGAAGAGCATTGAAATCAAAAGATCTGATTATTACTATGTATATTACGAAAAACTATATTGTGTAAATTAATTATTTAAGTATTTCTTTCGACCAAGGTTGATAAATATGAAGGTGGTGAGGTTCTAGTTCATGACACATATTCCAATTTCATAAATTAAAATTATCAAAAGTCGCTGAAACGTTTCAACAAAGACAAATTTTATTCTCACCTATATACAGTGTGACCCATTTGTTTGGAAGCACCCCTGTAAAATCCGCATTTCTCAACCGATTTTGGTTTAATTTTTTTTGTTAGATTCAGTATTAAAATAGTATATCATATTACAAGAATTAAAAGTGCATATTTTTTTACGAGCAATATTGCAAAATTGCGAGTAAAAATAGGCACTTTTAGTCCGTATGATGTATACTATTTTTTCCCCAACCAAGTCAAAATTAAAATAAATTTAGTTCTATTCAAAAATCGTTAATAATTTGGTAATAAATATGAACACCTATTAATTATAACAGCGATAGCAAGTCGGTAGTCATGGATATCTGGTATTGGTAAATATTGATTGTCAAGTAGACGTCAGTAGACGTACTAATCATATAATTTTTGTAGTAGTTTTTACGCTGCTTTCAAAATGAATCCCGGATACGATGAAAATATACCTGCGGATATATTGGAAAGTGCCGAAGCAATATATCTAAATCTTTTGCCACCCAAATCTCGCCAAGTTTATGAACTTGCATATCAGCGATTCATGGATTGGTGTAAAGAAAAAAATGTGCAAAACTATGCGGAGAGTGTTCTTATGGTTTATTTCTCAAATTTAACG
>CAJUYG010001494.1:54845-66779 GCA_910591675.1 Galerucella calmariensis
ATTCATGGAAGAAAGTTGACGTCATGCGCACTATTTTCAATCATTTGTCAAAACTTCCAATAATAGCAAACGAGCTGTCAGGTGGCTGTTGTTCTAAATTACCGCCAATAGTGGCTGTGTGTCAAGTTTAGAAGCACGAGTAGATCTGTGGTCAGGACTTGACGCATGCGTTATTTCAAGTTCACGGAAGAAAGTTGACATCATGCGCACTATTTTCAATCATTTGTCATAACTTCCAATAGCAATCGACCTGTCAGATAGCTGTAGTTCGAGGAGATCTGTGGTCAGGATTTGACGCATGCGTTGTTCCGAATTCACGGAACAAATTAATTTCTTAGTTGAAAGTTGGCCATCTCTCTTAGTTTTAATATAAATCTCAAGTTCTTAGTTTATTGCATGAACATCTACCTTAAAATAAATTCCAGAACACAACTTAACATTGTTTTCAGCACTCCACAATCCAGATGTCTTCTGGATCACAGTAGCTCGGCTGGAAAGCTGGACCATAGTGCAGAAGGGGCACTTCCTGGTGAACGGTTCGATGCGAACAATCAATGTAAGTATTTTTTTTTTTTTTTTGAAATTTGCAAAGGTATTTATATTCCAGGTATGTTAAAATATGGTAAAGGAAGCAAACACTCTACACAACAACCTCTGAACGACGTTTGCAGAGATCTACACTGCGAGAGAGAAAGATACACTTGGACATCTCATCCGGCGCTTGAAGGCACTACATGCGGCAACAATATGGTACGTAAAGTTTATGTTCCGATTCTATGCTTTATGTTCTGTGTCATATGTCAATAGCGTAGAATACAGGCAACACACTTTACACAACAGCAAGAAGTGTTGCCAGAGGCGAAGATCCAGCTAACTTCGGGATGTAAAGACCATAAGAAAGAGGCCATTTGATCGTATGACATATGACAACTAAAACTGTTTCAAGCTTGACGTTTGTAGTGACGAGCTTGCTTGAGATTATAAATAAAATGAAAATTGATAAAAATAGAGCATTAATATATATCTCCTCTTTGTAAATTTGGCAAATTTTCAACGTTTTTGTTAATATTGTTTTTTAAATTTCTAAATAATTTTTGAAAAACGGGCTCGAAGGACCAATTTTAAATTTTTTTTCCCCAATTTTAGTGGTTTAAAGGTGGAAAATGCATCCCAAAAGGCTTACTTTTATCCTCCCCTTACACATCTCTGTCATCTGCCGCCCATTTGGGCCAAGATTTTCATAGTTTTTGTTGATATTGTTTTTTAAATTTTAAATAATTTTTGAAAAATCGGGCTCGAAGGACCAATTTTAAATCAGTTTTTTCTAATTTTAGTGGTGTAAAGGCGGAAAATGCATCCCAAAAGGCTTACTTTTATCCTCTCCATACACATCTCTGTCATCTGCCGCCCGTTTGGGTCAAATAAACGGTGGCTGGAGCAAATGGAAACAATCCAGCGACTGCGCTTCGGGTTGTCTATTCGGCGAAGAAGGTAGACTCAGATCGGGTAGTACCGGCATTATGGTCTCGGAAAGACAATGCAACAACCCTCGACCACAAGGATCGGGATTAGAGTGCGAAGGACCTTTAACGCGACACACTACTTGCGTAGCCGAACAATGCTCGAACATACCGAGATTGACAATCAAAGAATTCGCCGATAAAATTTGTACTCGAGCTAAAGAAGTCGACGACGATTTAACCGGCACGGGAATGCAAAAAATCAGTTCGGACGCCGAAGAAGCTTGTCTCGTTTGGTGTCAAAAACGCAACGGAAGCACCAGGAGTCGCGGCTGGACGTTCCCAGACGGCACCACTTGTCAAATTCGACGTAATAGATACGGGAAAACAAATTATTGCATCAAAGGTATAATTTCTATTTTTTCCTACCCCCCCCCCTGTATATTTAGGTTAATTTTTCTTAAAGGTAAATGCGAAGAATTCGTTTGTGATCCGTTGGAAGAAGCGGCTTTCGCTCAATCTTCCGATTCGTGTCCGATCGATAGATACGATAATGAACTTAGTTGGCGAACTGGTTTAAGAAGAAGAGAAGGCGCTGTCAGATGGAAAAGTGCCAGCGGCTGTCATTACAACTGTATTTCTCCCGGTTCCGGTATACGATTGGTCAAAAATAAGAAATACAGTAAATCCAGCATTCAACTGTGTCAACCGGACAAATTTGTAAGTATCGCACTCATTAGAGTACAAATGAACTACCAGTAGGCAACCAGTTTAGCTTCCGATTCTGTGCTTTATGTTTTGTGTCATATGTCAATTGCGAAGAATATAGGCAACACTTATTACACAACAGGTGAAAATCCAGCCAACTTTGGCTGTAACGACCAGAAGAAAGAGGCCATTTGATCGTATGACAATGACATTGACATATGACAACTAATTTAAGTTTGGCGTCTGTTGCGTTTGCTTGAGATTGTTAAAAAATGAAAATTAATAAAAATAGACAATTATTATCAATAATTAATTGTTATTTAAGGGTTGTAGCAGGGTGAAAACTCCATATCAACATGCTTCGATGGTTTGTACGAAATACAAAGAAAGAGTCCGAAGACTTTCTGGACTTGGGATGCAAATTTCTCCAGCCGTAGGTAAGTGCTTGTAAATATAATTTTTGTATCAATTTAAGCAAATTACATAATCATTTCTGCTTATCTTTTACTATTCTTGCTATATTATACATTTTATTATCTTTTATTCTTAGAATCTGTAACTGTTGCTAAAGAAGATACCAACTCGGCATTTCCCATAGAACCTTCTTTTTGTACATTTTTTATTCAGTCTTAGTCTACAGCTTGATATTGTATGTTTGACAATAAATGAAAATAAAGTTTTTATTCGGAAGAAACTTATATTATCAACATGAATATGAATTTTTCTTATTATAGAGGATCCTGATAGATCCTGTCGAATAGCCTGCCAAGACGATTTTATCTCGCACCGATTTTACTTGGTTAACGGCGAAGATGGTTGGTTTCCATTCGGAACTGACTGTTCGAAAGGAATGTCGAACAAAAAAGCTTATTGCGTCAGTGGAAAATGTTTGGTAAGAAAAGTTTATCAAACGATATATTTAAATTGAACTGTAAAATTTTTATAGGAATTTGGTAGCGACGATACACCATTATCAGAAAGCGAATTTAACCTGGCTCTACTTTCCAGACCGAAAAGGTCTTTGTACAATAACAACTCCACAAAAGTCACTATGAAATTGAATCAAGAGCAGCTCGATGAGATTATTAAAGACTTACATAGGATTCTATCGGGTAAGTTTTTCGATATAGTCTTTATATATTTTGGGGAATTGAGAGTTGTTGAGTATTTTCTGGTTTGTAATTGATTTATCTAGTGTGGTTTTGAATGAAATTTTGTCTGATTGTATGTATATTTGACATTTTTGACTAAAGAATACAATTTTCAACTTATTGTTTTAGGTAACTTTAGCTCAACCAACCTAAATGAATTCAATATAGACCTAAATAACCCCGTTCACGTTAACATGAACGGGGATTCACCTCATCGTATCCATTTTACGGGGAATGATGATTATACAAACTACGCTTAATTTATAAGCAACGTCTGCTATATTGTGATTTATTTTAGATGTATTGGTAGATGGATAATATTGTGTAATAAATTTTTTTTTTTATAATAAAACCTTAAAACAATCCTAGAATCCAACAATTCCTATTGACTGCGCCAATTTAAATAAAAAAATATATATTCAGGGTGTTTAATTGGGAAAGGGCCTAACTTCAACTGTAGATGGGGATCACTTTGGTGCTTCCAAAAACCTATATTGTTAATAGGGAACGTGAGCAATAATTTTTGAAAGCTTGGACAAAAAATAAATATATGAGCGTATAGAGGAATTTTTTTTGGACACAAATCGAAGACAAGGATTTTTACTCACCCCAACGTACAATCTTCGACTATATAGATTCCTCCGAAACCGTTGGACATGAAAAATTGAGATCCCAAAATGAAATTCATACAAGTTTTTCGGTAAAAATCGTACGAGTCTATAGATAGCATAAAAAGGGGGGGTCAACCTGAAAAAAAATACAGGTTTGGTCAAAAATAAGCAGGAGACGAAAAAAAATTTTCAAAGAAATTTTTTTTGAGTTGCCCACCTAAAGGGGGGTGTCGAACTCTCTTTGTCCAAAAATTTTCCCCCCCTCCCAAATTTTTTTTTGGGGTTCAAGACCCGCCAGGATATCAACTCGGAACAAAAATATTTGGGGCGCCTATAATGCAAGAAAATTTTTTGGACAATTGACCCACCCCCCCAAAATCGCCCCAAGTATGACCGCGAATTGATAGTGGAAACTTCGTATGGTGTTTTTAGGTATCAGTCGGTATGGCATATAGCTACATTAGTGAAATTTTTGTCATAACCTCAAAAGAGAATAGTTCGTTCATAGTGCCCCACCCTGTATATTTCAATTTTCAGTTTTTAATGGGAATCTATTTTTCTATATGTTCCTGCTGCCATTATTATTAATCGATCATTTTAGATTGATCTATTATTTTCGATTAATCGATTATAATTTTTAATAATCGCCCAGCCCTAGTTATTACGTGTACCAAATTTCAAAATAATATACAGGGTAACTCGAAAGTTATGAGGTTCAAAAGAAATGGGATAAATTTATGAAACACCCTGTATCTCGGTTATAAAGTGCAGAAGAAACATTAAATATAAGTTTTTGGAAGCACCAAAGTAATCCCTTAGGCCCTTTCCCAATTAAACATCCTGTATATAAAAATATGATTTATTTATGATAATTTACAATTTTTTATTTTGCGATTTTTCAAATTCGGCTTGTATTTCTTGCAATATATAATTCAGTCTATTAGGATCAGCGCAAAAATACATCCACAACTGCCGTCTGTAATTTTGCCATTTTGTGCTATTTTTCTTCTAAAAAATTTAAAAAAAAATTTAATAATTTAAATTAAAGTTAAAAACATTAACTTACCGAAGAAGAAACGATGCTCATGGACAACTTCACCGATTCAAGCTGCTTTTTTAAAAGATCTTCAACTTGACGTATCAATATTTGTAAATCGCTCGGTATTAAAAGCACTCGATGCGTCGGACCGCTCACCAAAAAAGTTTGATAAACTTTTATAGAGTCTCGTCTAAAACAAACCAACAACAATAAAAAACGGTAAGTTTGGGACAGGGAAAACTTACAAATTTTTTCCGATTGCTTTGAATTGAGTGAAATCGTGTAAAAATAATTTTGATTCCAAAAAATCGATTTCTCTTCGAAAGTTTGATACCAATTCGAAAGCTCTGGACAAAGTAAAGTTATCTTCATCGCTGGACAGTATTTTTATTATAGGTTTGGTGAATCGCAACATTTGATTGGAATTGGTGTTGAAATTGTTGATTATATTTGTCATTTTTTCCTAAAAACAGTAAAAATTGTAAAACAATCTACAATGAGTGGTGTCCCACGAAGAGTGTATATGGCAAATTACTTAAAGTAAAATCATAAAAATCTCTACCGAAAGTCGACTGTAACTTTGTTATTTTAAATGGAACACCCTGTATATAAATACATTTTTGAAATCTACGTAAAATTTTAGTATAGTTTTGTCTGAAAACGTGGGACACCCTGTATAGAACAAATATTCAGTCAAAGACAAATTTTCTACTCACCGCTCTTATTAAACAACTCTCCATATCTTTATTAACGTAATATACAACTTTCTTGAACAAATTTTTATAATTCTCCATATCTTTTTTTTCTTGATCATACATCGTATACAAAACATAGTAGTGGGCAAACATCTTCTGCATCATATCTTCAAGTTCTTCCAATTCCTTCAGATGAACCCTAAAAGTAAACTAACTTATAAAAACATCACTCGGTCACTGCAGGAATAATTATTAATTTAAATCAAGTACAACTTACTTGATTGCTTCTATTTCTTGTTCTATATACTTCAACTCTGCTTCTGCTATTTGGTTATCGGAAAACTTTTTAGTAGCGTCTTCCAGCATTTCACATAACCTCTTTCTTGTTTCCAATTTCATAGCGATACTTTGATGCAATATACTAAAACAAACACAGGAAAATTAATGAATTTTATAGAGTGGGGTTGAAGTTGATTTTACCTTTCATCACTAACCATAAGTGAATCTATACAGACTTTTTCAAAATATGATAAAACTGCTTTTAATTTTTCAATTTCAAAGGTTGTAGCTAAATATTGTTGACGACTCTGTAGTATTCTAAAAAAAAATATAATTTTACAGACATAGTGAATAAGTAGTTCAACTATCCTACTTACCGATATTTCATATTGCTCAAGTCATTGGCAATTGTATCATCCATCAGCATCGTTGTGTTATTTCCTTGGGATTTGTCGATCATTGGTTTGAACAGGTAAAATAAATTGTTGATTTTTTCTTCGTAACTGCTGATATCAAAGTTATTTATAAAATTTGGAGTTGGATTCTAGAAACATACACAAATTATATTGGTATGATAAGATAATTTATTACTTACAAATTCATATTCATTTAAAACCTTGGTATATAATAACAGTTGGATGTGGATTTTTGTATTTGTATTATCCAATTTTTGACTGATAAAAAAACATTTCTCTTGGCTACTGTTTGACTTAATTGATGTTTCTATTTCTTCCTTTACTTTGTTTGTTAATTCTTGTGTAAGTTTTTCTTCCAATTTCCTAAAATTACATATAAAATACCTCAAAAATCAGTACCTAAACAGGTACTTACTTATTTTTTTCCACTTCCTCATCCAATTTCATATCTAGGTCCTTTGCTAAATATAAATCTTCTTCAAGAAACTCTATTTCTAACAAATTATAATCGACATCAAATATACCAGGATAGAGGGTATCCAATTTTTCTTTCTCAACTTCTAGTTCTTCATTGTTTAATGGCACATCTACATTATTATATCTACAGTTAAATAAATTAAAATTGAGTTTATTCAAAATTCATTTTGCTTACTCTGCTACTTCTAAAGGTGATATATAGTTATGCTTGGATAGTGAAGCACACATCCAGTTTAATAAACTTTTCATGTTGGAATCATCTGTGTCGAACCAAGCTTTCACTACATTCGGATTTAAATTACCTAATTTTATGTTCAACTCATTAAAAATTCGTAAAAGGTCATCTTCTCTTGTATCCGACATTATCACCGTCAAAATAATATTTATTTCTTAACTAACTAAACAAAAACAACCAGTTTTTTCAAACTTTCAAATTAATCAACTGAGTGACAGTATCTTTTTTCTTCTTTTTTTTTTGTTGACATTTGACTTGTGATCATAGAAATATACATTGACATTTGACGTCTGATCATAGAAATATACAAAGTGGAATGGAACAGGTCTCGTCCAAACCGTGGAGACCACAGAATTTAACGCGAGTTCTCATGTGTAATGACGTTGATTCAGTGCGGACTGTCAAATTGTTTTCACATTCAAACAAAGTAGTGAACAGAGGGGAATGGGTAAAATATTAACGAATTTCCGATTGAGGAAATTTCATATCTTCTGCTGTAGTTTTATAGAGCTTGAAATGCCAGAAATACTGTACAGAAAGTTCAGGTACTAATTGATATCTCGAATAGGATGATGAAATAGCCAAGTGGCGGTGAGATAGAGGTGTTAGAAGCTCTTGCTGGAATATATCGCTCCTGAGGAGTACATTCTGGAAAGGACGGGTTAGCAAGATGTGAGTATTAACTTTTTCGGAATCTCGCCTAGTTTTCGTTATAACCCCACCCTACTTGTTTTTTGCCCCGAGGTCCAATAAAAGAAACATTGGAAAATGAAATTTTTATTACAAATCCATAATACAATATGTTATTGTCCTAAACTATTTAGATTGTAATTAATTACAAAATATATTCACATGTTTATTTCTAAATTTACATGTATAAAAAAGGAGATTTTGGGTAACTTTCGTACACACAAAAATAACACTTTTTAGTTAATTTTCTTCAATATACACAAATGATTAATCAATTAAAAACCAGAAAGTGTAATTTTAAAAGAGACCGACCGAACAACCCAAATCCTATTCTGCTGAAAATTGACACCAACCAAAGAAGGTTGGGAATTTGGAACCGTTGGCGATACTTGACACTGAATACAGTTTACACTACCACTACACATAACTGACACTTTACACTATGTTACAAGTGTTTCAATAACCAAGTTTCTTCTTCAGAGACTTAAGAAGATAATTTGGTTATCGAAGCATGCAAAGATCGTGTAAAGTGTTATTGTTGGTGTAGTGGTAGTGTAAAACGTGTTTAGAACAAACCAAGGGTTCTCTCATTGTTAGGTCTGGATAGAGAGAGAGCAAACATTATATACCATCAATCATATTGGAATAAGAATAGGGAAATTACAACCGATTACACTTTTTTAATTGGAACGCCTTGTATATTCAACAATACTTGTTAGAAGTGCTGGAAATTCAATTCACATTTATTTCAATCTCCTTTTTATACTTTATATATATTTTTTCTTAAAAATATTGGCACTTTATTAAGAAATAATTTACAATATAAAAAAATATATATTTTTGTTTCAACACCACTTTCTTTCCATAAATACTATTTTTTTTAACAATTAAAATGGTTTAAAATTACAAATCATTTAAGGCACTTGCGTGAAAACCAAAACTCTTAAAATATCAACAGATGCCAATTTTTTTTTTGGGAAGCACGTCTGGAATTTTAAAACAGACTCTTCAAAAATTGGCTATAAATTGTTTGTAAAATTAAAAAAATATATCTAGAAACTGCTGTCCCATCCTGAAATATCGTCTGGCGGAGATTCGTCTGTATCACGGGGGTAATTGTCAAAGTTTGATGAATCTGTCACTGATTGTACTCTCGGTACTATGGGCGGTGTCAGGGTTCGGTTTACCAAACCTTCCCAGTTGAAACCATCAAACCATCTGAAAAGATACAGGAAAAATTTAGTTTTTTGATAAAATAGAGAGAAGACTATTAGGAGATAACTAATAAATATCTGGGAGTGATCCATGATTCCAAACTGAGTTGAAAGACACACCTGTGAAAAAGTATCACCAGGGCTTTTCTGATAATGCAGAAGAGTGACCTGGGGGAAGCGACCTGAGGAGGTACACTGTTATCACCTATGGAATAGTAGTTTGATGGAGGAAAACAGAAGTATCTTGGAAATCAACTACAAAAAAATACTTACTTGTGTTTCTGTATATCACTGATTCCACCTTTTTGATATCCCAATCTTTCCGCCGGATTGTCCCTACAAAGCCTCTTGATAAGAGCCTGTGCGTTTCTAGTGATACTTCTGGGGAAATCAATTTGATCTATTCCTTTCAAGATGATGTTGTAGGTCCTCATTGGATCCGAACCTGAGAAATTCAACAAATAA
This sequence comes from Galerucella calmariensis, assembly GCA_910591675.1. Taxonomy (NCBI): domain Eukaryota; kingdom Metazoa; phylum Arthropoda; class Insecta; order Coleoptera; family Chrysomelidae; genus Galerucella; species Galerucella calmariensis. Next base: position 64,286 of record CAJUYG010001494.1, read on the forward strand.
TTGTTAAAATTTTGGTACAACATTCTGGGGGAGATTGAAAAGTAGTGGAGCATCATGTAATGCCTGTTGCCTCAACTATCAGCAATGTAGGAAAAGTAACAAATGTGACTTACCGGTAAAAGGTGGCGTGCCGGTCAGTAGTTCGAACATCAAAACTCCCAATGACCAATAATCGGCGCTGATGTCGTGTCCTTTGTTCAAAATGACTTCGGGTGCGACGTATTCGGGAGTTCCGCAAAACGTCCAGGTTTTCCTTCCGGTTTGCAATTTTTTCGCAAAACCGAAATCGACTAATTTGACGTATCCGAAATTGTCCAAAAGGAGATTTTCTGGTTTAAGGTCTCTGTAGATTATGTTGCGCGAATGTAGGTAATCGAAAGCTTCCACCACGCAAGCGGTGCAGAATTTTGTTGTGGCTATAAAGAAGAAAAAATTAGTTACCATGGGAGTACGGTACAAATTTTGAAGAGGGTAAAATTATTTTTGAAAATTTCCTTATTCCATAGACGTATGTTTGTAAAATTTCTTCTTGCACATAGGCGTAGGATAAAATATTTATAAAGGTGTTTGTAAAAATTACTATATCATGAGTGTACAATAATATTTTCTAAGGGAACATTTTTTTTTCTGTACCACGTGCGTACACAAACAATTTTTAAGGGTGTTATGAAATTTTTAAACTGGATTGATTTATTCCATGGACGTATGAAAATAAATTTATGAGGTTGTTTTGGTTTTGAAAATTTCTTTTTGTCATAGGCGTAGAATGAAATATTTCTAAAGGTGTAAAAATTACTATGTCATGAGTGTACAATAATATTTTTTTTTCTGTACCACGTGCGTACACAAACAATTTTCAAGGGTGTTATTATGAAATTTTTAAAAGGAATTGATTTATTTGTAAATATTTTTTTTAAAAATGTAGTTATCTTACCATCGTCGAAATGTCCTTTGTCCCTCAATACAGTCCACAACTCCCCGCCCAAACAACTTTCCATCAACATGTACAAATATTTGGCGTCCTTGAAAGTTTTGTACAATTTCACAATGAAATCGCAATTGGCTTCGCCCATTATTTCCTTTTCGGACATGATGTGTTGTTGTTGTCTAGTTTCGACGATTTGAGCCTTCTTCATTTGCTTCAACGCGTATGATCTGGAAGGACGGCCTTTGATTTGCACGAGTTCTACTCGACCGAAACCTCCAACTCCCAAAGTCGTAAGAAGTGTCAAATCGGCGAGTTTGACTCCTTCGTATTCATGGTTCAATCTTTAAATTTAAAAGAAAAAAATATTAGATTTTTGCTCCAAGTACCTAAATATTAATTCTTTTAGAAGTTTTTGAAATACTTACAGCTAAAAACTCCGGGGAAAGAAAGCAAAACAGTTTAAAATTTAATAATATAAGTAACTCTATTTTTTTATATTTTTATTGTTATTGTAACTTACCTTCTTCTTTCTATATTATCATCTCTATATTTAGTTCTAATTTCATCTAAATTTGATATTAACTGGTTGAAAGTTTCTCTATCTATAACGAGAGTTGTAACTCCTTCTGGATCGTCTACTATAACATTGGCAGTTCTCAAATCATCACTATAATAAAAAAAATAAATAAAATATCCAATTTTTATTTTATTTTTCTACTTACCCCTGTAACGCTTTTTCACCGAAAAAGTCTCCTTTTCCCAAGGTTCTTATGAATTCCTCGTTGTTGGAACTGGCCACTTTCCTGGTAACTTTCACCTTTCCTTTGCTTATTATAAAGAACGTATCACCACGAGCACCCTGTCTTATGATATAATCACCATGAGAATAAATTGTTTCTTCCAAAACGTCCGAGATTTTGATGAGAGTATCTTCGGGTAACGTCTTGAAAATTGGAACGCTGTAAATTTAGATAAAACAATTTGCTAAATTTATCCAAGATCAAACAATAATTTTTACCTTTTCAAGAAGTCTGTGTATTCCGCTTGCCTGATAAGACCAGTTCTCATCATAATCGTCTGGAAACATTGTCTTTCTATGGCCCATAGCTTACAATCCGTATGAGCTTTGATGGTGGCAGTTCTTTGACAGTTGTACAAGATGGCGAGCTCTCCAAGTACCTTTCCGGAATCCAAATGATGCAAAACTTTATTTTCTCTGGAAACTTCTACTTTGCCCTCTGAAAGCAAAAATGACACATCAATTATTGACATTTCTCTCATGTACCTGTAGTTTATAGTACTAAACATGTTTAAACTAAACTGATTTGATTAGTTAGCTGTTAGTCCAGCCAAATAACACTTTTACAAAGAGAAAATTGTTAACAGGTTGGGAACAGTAGGAAATGGTAAATAGGCGTATAATAAACGTAGAAAAAATAAATGCGTGAGCAGGGGTGTTTCCAGATATATTTGGGGGGTGAAAAGGGGTGGAATTTTGGATTATTGCGATTTCCGGCGAAAGTTGATGTCGGAGAGAAAAGTGTACAACAGAAAAGTGGTAGATCA
>CAJUYG010001495.1:11918-31495 GCA_910591675.1 Galerucella calmariensis
AAATTTTCAGCTTAAACTAAAAAATTCAACCAAATTTTCAGCTTAAATTTTAAAATTCAACCAAATTTTCAGCTTAAATTCGTCCAAATGATCAGATAAAACTGAAAATTCGACAAAATCTACAATTTAAACAAATTTTCAGCTTAAATTCAGAAATTCAAGCAATGAACAGTTAACACTTCAAAATTCAACAAAAAAAGTGCCCCGAGGACAAATTTATTGAACACGACACAAATCCTATGAATCCCTTTACGAAGAAGACTGGGTGAGCCGTAAAATGGGAGTAGATTTATAATTAAGGATAAATAATTAGTAAATTTCATCAATAAGAGGTGTTTCTAATTAAAAACCGTTTAAGGAGTTGAAGTAAAAAAAATACTCACCCTTTGCATGCTGTGAATAACCAGAGTATTCGTATTCGTATTAACCTTACTTCTATCTAAGTCTCTATAACCCGTTTCGGGCAAATGATTGCCATTTGTAAGGGAATCTGCAAAAAAAACCAAACAGCATTTAAAACCGAGTATCTCAATAGCCATCAATCGTGGGTTTCATTCTGATTGTCTTTCTTACCATTTTGGAACGTTAAAGTAGTAGTATTAGTAGGACTAATTTTATTCGGAGTAGGAGAAGGCGTCCTTAACGTCTCTTTAATTTTATAAGGTTGGCTGCCGCTTATATTTGGTATGTCAGCACCCTCTATGAATAAAAACTGGAAAATAAAAACGTAAAGATAATATTATTTTTAATTTAATAAAGGAAATAATCAATAAAGTTGTCTGTGTGTTAGATCTGGCGTTAAGAACACGAAAAAATGATTCAACGGTTGCGTAAAGTTTGTGTCATGAGATAAAAATAGTCATGTCTATTCAAATATTGTTGTAATGGTTTTAAAAGATGAAAAAATTTGAATTATATTTACAAGAGTTGTATTTTATTAATGTTTAAAAAAGACATGCAATATTTTTGTTTGGAATTTCCAGTTTAAAAAGGAATTGCCTCAGTTTAAACTGGGAATTTTAATAAATCTGAAGTTTAAACTCAACCAAATTTTCAGTTAAAGCTTCAAATTTTACAAAACTTACTGTTTAAACTTAGAAATTCAACCAAATTTACTGAAAATTTGACCAAATTTTCGGCTTAAGCTTTAAAAATCAACAAAATAATCAGTTAAAACTTCAATCCAAACAAATTTTCAGCTTAAACTTGAGAATTCAACCAAATTTTCGGCTTAAACTTGAAAAATCAACAAAATAATCAGTTAAAACTTCAATTTCGACAATAATTACAGTTTAAACTTGAAATGCAACAAAATTTTCAGCTAAAACTTGAAAATACATCCAAATTTTCAGCATAAACTCAAAAATTCAACCAAATTTTCAGCTTAAACTTAAAAATTCAACAAAATTTTAAGTTTAAACTTAAAAATTCAACCAAATTTTCAGCTTAAACTTAAAAATTCTGCAAAATTTCAAGTTTAAAGTTGGAAATTCAACCAAATTTTCGGCTTAAACTTGAAAAATCAACAAAATAATCATTTAAAACTTTAATTTCGACAATAATTACAGTTTAAACTTGAAATGCAACAAAATTTTCAGCTAAAACTTGAAAATACAACCAAATTTTCAGCTTAAACTTGAAAATTCAACCAAATTTTCAGCTTAAACTTAAAAATTCAACCAAATTTTCAGCTCAAACTTAAAAATTCAACAAAATTTTCAAGTTTAAACTTGAAAATTCAACAAATTTTACGGAAAATTTAACCACATTTCTTGAAAAATAACAAAATAATCAGGAAAAACTTCAATTTCGAGAATACTCACAGTTTAAACTTGAAAATGCAACCAAATTTTTAGCTTAAATGGACAATTCAACAACATTTTCAGCCAAAACTTAAAATTTAACAAAATCTAATGTTTAAACTTGAAAGTCAACAAAATCCACAGATTAAACTTGCAAATTTCACAAAATTATCAGCTTAAACTCGGAAATTCAAAAAATATTCTCAGTTTAAGCTTAAAAATTCAACAAAAATTTCACTTTAAACTTGAAAATTCAACAAAATTTTTAATTCAAACTTAAAAATTTAACAAAATTTTCAAAATAAAACTTATAAATTTAACGACATTTTCAGCTTAACTTGAAAATTCATCCAAATCCATCCAAAATTTTCAATTTATACTTAAAAATTCAACAAAATTTTCAGCCTAAAACAACATAAAAATTCAACAAAATTTTCACTTTTAATTTAAAATTCAACAAAATTTTCACTTTGCACTTAAAAATTCAACAAAATTTTCACTCAACTTGAAAATTCAACAAAATTTTCACTTTAAACTTAAAAATTCAACAAAATTTTCACTTTACACTTAAAAATTCAACGAAATTTCCAGCTCAACTTAAAAATTCAACCAAAATCTCAGATTAAGCTTAAAATTACAAAAAAAATACAATTACCTCTACGGTTAAAGTTCCAGACACCGGATCGCTCTCGTACGGTCGACTTTGCAAAGAAATAATCTGCCTTTGAGATGGATTTACCAAAAGTTCTTCTACTCCCACTATTCCCAAACCTAAGAATCTATTCGGCTTCACAGCGTGATCGTATATTTCGAAAAGCAACTCCGCTGTACTAGGCGACAGATCGCTGTAACAACAAAAATCACTCAGAAACACTGTTCCAGTCCAACCTAACATTAAAAACAATAAAAAATACGACTGCGCATGCGTGACTGTCACCTTTCAACTGTCACATAGAGACTTACAATAAAAAGTGCTCTTCCCATTGTGGGGAATCTGTATTCTTCGCGACGGCAGTTTGATTCTTCTGCGGTGGCTCGTCCATTTCCACCACGCAGTATGGTTCCGCGCAACCTTGTGTAGCTCCCAACTGCGCAGCTCGTACCACTTTCACTAATAGTCGTTTTTCTCCTGGAATTTGCCGTGCTCCTGCAGTTAAGTGATTGGGGGTTGAACTGTATGAAGGGCTGATGTTTCCCTGGAATTAAAAAAATAAAATTATCATCACGAAAATCACATACAAGTTTTTATGACTCACCATGCCCATGCTGTCATAATGAACGGGTAAAATTTGTCCTGGCAAAGCCACATGTCTCACCAGTCTCGGACAAGTCGGGTACTGGGATAAGTTGAAATCTACTTCTGTGTTTCTAAGAGCGTCGGTCAGAATTTCTCTGAAATATTATTAGACATTTTCAACTATAACCTCGTATTTAACAAATAAATAAGAGAAAATTTGGGTATGCGCCCTGGTCCATATCCGGCTCGAAGGACCAAAAAAATAAGTCGAACTGATTTATTTGAAAGAGTATATTCGGCTCGAAGGACCAGAGCATATTTTGACCTCATCCTAAGCTATTTACTTACATTATTATTTCCTGTAAGTGCGATTCGTCCAGATTATTTTTAATATTCCCAACAGGAGCGAGTGCGATTTTGATTTCCGGCCATCCGTCACATTTGACGTTAGCTCGGAGTTTCTCAGATACGCAGAAAATGTTCAGTCTCCCTCTGAAACGGTTGACGTTTACGCGATAATGCGACGTTTCGTTTTTGTCGCCCTTTTGCCTGAAACTCTTCAGTTGAAATGCCGGAGTGGATTCGCAATCGCAAGTTATTGTCTATAACGAGATTTAAAAAAAAAACTGTTATAATTGTTGAAACACGCTGTATATTTTCAAAATTAAATATAGAGTTTCAATTGACAAGGTTTGTTGAAAAGGTTAATTTTGTATTCTGTAATTACGTCATAATTATAGGCACGTATTTTTAGGTGTTCATGGTCACTTCTTTTTATTGAGCATGACCAAAGTCGAATCATTGTTAAAGCTATTAAACATTAATAATGCGTGGAGATTTAAATTGTCATCTATTTTTTTCAATCAATCTACGTCTAAAATTGAGATGAAAAAGATATTTTTTTCTTGAACACCAAACTTTAATACTGTCTAGTGATGAACGATATATAAGGAATTGTGATTTAATCACGGTTATCTCATATAACGATCAAAATTTATACAGAAACGTGAACACAGAGTTAAAACCATAGAGATACATCAGATAGAGGACAGTGGCGACTCGTGAACTTTTTAAGAGAGGAGGCTGGACATAAAAATATACTCTACTCAGCCAGTTAATTTAAAACCTTTGCACAGCGACCGTACCAGCTACTTCAATGACAAAATTAATTGTTGCCCAGCAAATTTGAAAAATAACATCTGTTTGTTCAAATATTAATGTAAAAGTATCAAGAAAAAACAAAGCTTAATTATTCCCGCTAATCATCTAAAACAAAACAAGCACGCACGAACCCACGCTCGTATTCTGTATTCCTTAGTTCGTATTGGTTCGTATATCATCGCAACCGCTAGAAGCTATCCCAGAGGCTAGCCTACCGGGAGTGTTGCCATTTCCGCTCTTTTTTACGGCATTAGCAATTGAACTGGTAGAAAAAACGGCAACTGTGTAGAGCAACACGTGTTTCGAGAGAGATGTTTGTGGAATCTAGCCTCAGGGCACTGTTGTCAGATTCTAAAATAAGTAGTGAAAACGGGGAATTAATTGTAGAATTGAAAAATTTTAGATAAACGGGAAATGAAATGAAGAATAATCAACAAAATATTTCTGGTGCTATTTGCTGGATAAATTGTTGAGGGCGCTGAGCCTCCTTCGAGGAGCCGCCACTGATAGAGGCAAGAAGTCAGCTCGGAACCCGTCGGCCTGTAAGAGAGAGATGGAAGGTCAAAGTTTCAGGAGCGGGTAAACATACAACACGGCTCTTTCAACTGCGCATGACTCAAGACTTGCTCAAGTTGTGAAAACATGGTTAAAACTACATATTCCACACACCACGTCAAATTTAGTAGTTGTTGAGGTGCGCATGCGTCCAAGCAGCCTTTAACCTTCTATTCGATGTGACTGAATGTGAGCCGTATAGCGCAGTTGGTGGGGTATTGAGCTTACAACTCAGAGGTCGTAGGTTCGAAACTCGGTTAGATGCTGGATTTATTTTTTTTTAGTTTTTTATTTCTTATTTTCTCATATTTCTATACATAGTTACACGTTGATCAACCAGGTTTGGGCCTGGGTTTTATTGTTTGTTTTTTTAGTTTTATATTTCTGATATTTACATATTTATTTCAATATTGTTATGTTACTACTAAATTTGGCAAAGTTTTGAGTCATGCGCAGTTGAAAGAGCCGCGTTGTATGTTTACCCGCTCCTAAAGGTTCTAACTGACTTTCGGCACTGGCGCGCTTGCTATAGACCCAGATAAAGACAGAAAAACCTCTGATTGTCTGTCTCTTTTTCTTTTGCCAGAGTTAAGACGGACATTTCCACATACTCAACGGCCTCTATCTGCAGTAGCTCTATGGTTAAAACTGTTATTCAAATTCAAATAACCCGGTACCGCTCAACACTATTAATTGTCAACGTGATGACCTAACCTCACAATTTGGTATCTAATTTGACGAAAGAAAATAAAATTTATCGGTAAATTATAATAATAATAATAATTTAAAAAACTTTCCGGAGTAATAACACTCAATTTAACGTATGTTACTGAGAAATTATTAAAGTAACTACTGGCAATTACCAAAATAATTAATGTTTTCGCAATTGAAACATAAATTCAGGTCAATCGATATTATTTTTTAATGATTCACTATATAGTAATTTTACATTTACATATAATTACGGTGGGTATATATCAATATACAGAACGTCACAAAAATACGTATCTACTCCTTGCATTGTTGTTTTAAAACTTGTCCGACAGTCTGGCAGTGAAGTTATTGTACTTTAAAAAAAAATGAACAAAAATATAGAGACAGTCGCAAAGAATATGCTTAAATTAGGTTGTCCCACAAATTTATAAAATTATTAGAAAAGTTTATTGAAACGAAAAATTATACTTTGTGGTCAAGTTTATCTAAAAAGTTTTGTGGCTATCTGAATATCTACCAACTTCCTTTCGAAATATTGTAATAATGTTAATTTTTTCACTTCGTTAACCAAGCAGTAACTACCAACAAAACCACGACAACAATTTTATATACAGGAAGATATATTAAAATAGAGCTATTCCTGAAACTATAAATTCAAAATAATTTATTTTTCGGTAGATTCCCATTTAGGCTACTCCGTATCTGTCCAAAATAAAATGATTCTTACCACATCGTCTTTAGAGTCCGCTTCTGCAAAGATGTTGGACAACGTGGGCGGATGGGTCTCTGGTAATATCCGTACTAACTCAACGCCGATTCCTTGCTGGAACAAATAAATTCACTGAAAAAAAATCGTGTAGGTACGAATGGAAAAAAAATGAAAATCCTTTCTCGTATTTTACTACTTCCTAAGTCAATTATTGCAGTAGTATTAAAAATTAAATATTGTTAAAACATCCTGCCGAGAAGTTCGTTGACTGTCACAATTCCATTCATTGCATTTAAAAACTTATGTTAATATACAGTGTGGAAACCACTTATGGAATAAAATTCTTTGTCATTATTTTAAAAAATTATAAAAAATGCCGAGACACGTCAACTTTTGAATTGAGTAGTGCGTCATGTAGATATAAATGTAAATGTACAAGGTGATTCACGCAAGTATGCCATAGTCGGTGTTGTTTGTTTTTTAATGAAACACCCTGTATATTTGCATATTTTTGAAATCCTCTTAATGAACCGATTCCAACAAACTAAATAATGTATGGTCAATTATGGGGTGAATTTTTAAAATTAATAATTTATTACACTTGAAATATTGGTACTTTTTTAAATTAGCTAAATATGGAATTATCAAAAATCTAAACTAACTAATTATTAGACGTATTTGTATATTAAACAAAGACTGCTATGCCCATGAATTTTATCATAAATCCTAAAAATTGCCTAAAAACGCAAATAATTAGACAAAATCGGTAAATAATGTGGATTGTTTTAAATCGGTAAATAAGGTGGATTGTTTTCTTTTCTGTCAGTTGTTCATGTGTTGACAGTTTATACTGAAAAAGTAAAATCTTTGTCAAACACTCTTTCCTTGTCGACATAACAATGAAATATTTAACTGAGACTCACCGAATTGAGATTTTAATGAAGATCGGGTACGGGGATAACTGCAGAAGTCAAGTTGAAGTGGCAAACTTATTTAATCATATCAGGTATCCCGAATTGCCTAATATTTCACAAAGTACTGTGTCTAAAATTCATGCACAATTAAGAGAACTTGGACATGTCAAAACATTGAAAAGAAAACCACACTTCGTTGAAGATGATGTGAAAGTGGATAGGTATTTTGTTAAGTGTCGAAGAGAATCCAACTTCAAGTACACGTCAAATTGCCCGTGAAAATAATGTTAGTCATACAACTGTTCTAAGATGTCTCCATAAAGAAAAACTTCATCCCTACAAATTAACCTTTGTGCAGGAGTTAACAGAAGACGATCTAGATCGTAGAATGGATTTCTGCGAAAGATTGATGAATAAGCTGAACAGAAATGAGATAGCTCTTGGTACCATTCTTTTTTCTGACGAATCAACATTCACATTGAATGGAGAGGTAAACCGACAGAACTGTGGATATTGGGCAGCAGAGAATCCTAATTGGATGCGTTAGACACATACTCAGTACCCTCAAAAGGTGAACGTTTGGGCCGGTATCATAGGCGACCATATTATCGGTCCTATATTTATAGATGGAAATTTGACAGCTGAAAAATATTTAAATATGCTTAGAAATTAAGTTATTCCTGCGTTGGCAAACTTATATCCCAACGCAATAGATCCTAGTTTACCGAATGAAAATGTTTGGTTCCAGCAAGACGGGGCAGCACCCCATTATGCTTTAATGGTAAGAACTTTTTAGATGAAATCTTCCCCAATAAATGGATTGGACGAAGAGGTACTATTGAGTGGCCAGCTAGATCGCCAGACCTTACGCCGTTAGATTTTTTTCTGTGGGGTTATCTCAAGAACAAAGTATATGCAACACAACCAACTAGCATTGTAGACCTCAAAGACCGGATAACTACAGAAATACGGAATATTTCACCTCAAACTTTAAACTAAGTTAGGGAGGAGTTCTATAGGAGACTGTGCTATTGCCAACAACTAGGTGGAGAACATTTTGAACATTTATTTCAATGTATTAAAATCAAATACATCAGGTATTTTATGTATGTGTTTAATAACTGTAAAAATAAAAATTTCACCCTGTATAATTCATAATTGACCATACATTATTTAGTTTTATGGCCAGTTTTATGAAAACCTGGAGTCTGACTTTTTGACATTTCTTCACATATTGGCTAATATCTCGGGAACCTCTAAGTTTGCAAGGTTCTAGTCTACGCCATTCCATTCAGAATTGAATTTTCTATAAAAAGAGGAATTTTGAAAATTATGAGTCTTCGGGAATTAGTATAAGTTTCGGTTTCAAAACCTGAAAATCCTAAAATCCATATCTAAGGTTTTTCGATGTGGAAAATTCCTCTCTTTATAGAAAATTCAATTCAGAATCGAATGGCGTAGACTAGAACCTTGCAAACCTTAAGGTTCTCGAGATATTAGCCAATATGTGAAGTAATGTCAAAAAGTCAGACTCCAGGTTTTCATAAAACTGACCCTAAAATGAGACGGGTTTTGAAAAACTTGAATTTTATTCCATTTTATGGGGTTTCAGAACAAGCAAAATTTTTTATCAAGAATAAAATTTTTCACTAAATTAATATTTAAAAATTTTTCACCTATAGGAAACTTCATCCGTGGACACGCTGTATATTTTGAACATTGTAGTTGTGTGCTTATTTTGAATATTTTATACCATGAGAGAATTTTTTCAAATCAATAATAGTTTCTTACTTGCAAAGGGTTTTTTTTAAATCCCATACAATTCTATAATATGATTTAGCACAATAATGTGCAGAATCATCTAACTGCAAATATTGTATATTTATAATTTCAAAAAGCCCGCGTCTTAAGTGATAGTTCATACCTGTAGCCAAGGTAGGCGTTAGTGGTAACTTTATGCTACAGAACGCTACACACAGGTAAAGAGGCTAAAAATGAGGTAAACGTATTGAACCAGGGGCTGCAACTGAAATTGAAGGGATTTTTCATTGTTACAATTATTGTTGCACGTTTTTCAAATAATATACATACATAATTATTTTATGTAATTTGAATTTGAAGAGGTGTTTTTGTCGATTAGGTTGGCACAATGCCCGAGTGTGTGTGTTTGTGTTTGAAATACCTGGCCAAGGCGACTCCCACAAAAATCCCATTTATTATTATTCACCTACAAATACTTACACTGAATTACGAATATCAGCTGGTTTATTTGAAACAATTTTTGTTTATTAGATAGTCAGAAGTATTATCACCGTACACTAACTACCGACAAGTAAATTCACTTGCGTCGGAACGTTTGAAAATTTTGGTAGGTACATCTTTTCTCTGGCGCCTTACACGTCTGCTATCATAATACAGCAGTTACGAGGGACAGTCGTGTGGTTAAATACGTGTATTACTGATTTACGGCACAATGCGATGCAGGTTTTCAGGGCACAAAATACTACTACATATAGGAAAATTCATTTATTAAAGCTTAAGATTCGATAAAGTACATTATTGATTAATTTAGAATGTAAAAAAAGATCGTTCATATTTATAATAAATACAACTTAATAATAAAAATATGTATAAATATTTTGAAACTCACACAAAAACAATGATCTGCTCACAAAAACGAAAACAAAAATTATATTTCCAAAATGTCGATCAGCAACACATTAGCATTGCGTGCTACCCTTGTACTCAACACTTTCTCGATTTAAACTAGCCAAAACCAAAGATTACAGAATAAAAATATAAGATGTTTCACTCGTTCGAATTTATGGCGTAAAGCACCGATGCCGCTGGTGACTTGGATGGTACAGTACGTCGCTACGTCCTTACTTGCATTTAATTTGGCATATTATACGGGACGTCGCCCGTTATTTTAGAACGGTGTTTATTGGTTGTTCGTTTTTTATATTTATGTTGTAAAGATTTTTTAAATTAATTAATTAACTGTTGAAATGAGCAAAAAGTCATATTAATATTTTTCTCTTTAATAGCAAAGCTTAAACACTAAATATTTTGTATTATTTGCTACAAAATTACGGATTTATTTTTATAATAAGGATATTATATAAACAAGTACATTAAGCAAGAAAACACAAAAATTCAATTCTATAGCTAACCAATGGGGAATTTGTCAGTTCCTTTTGAACGAATTTACTAAATTTTCTTTTCATCATCCATGTAATCGATTTCCTTTCAAATATTATGCCAGTCTCTATACCAGAGTACGTATATATTTCTCTCTCAAATGTATATTGAAAGATTTGAAAAACAATAGATTAAATTTAACACATAAACCAAACTCCAAACTTAGTATTTTACAAAATTTATAAAAATTTTTAATAAAGCTGCAGCTGCTTCTCTTTTTACTGTTTTAAACTTGTCAATCCAAAAAATACGCGTTATATGAAGATCAAAATTTAAGATTTAGTGGCCCTATTATTCTGGTTGCTAATGAGTATATTTAATTGAATTTGTGATAAATATCTGCTAGATTATCAATAAGTATCACAAAATTACTAAGATGCTGGATAAAAACTGTGAATTGATTCATTTTAAAAATTCAAGTTTATTTTTTACTTACCCTTTAAAATTCATATCCCGAACATTTTTCGAAATAATTAACATTTAAAAATAAACCTTTGTGATAAAGAATCCTATTAATTTAAGTATATATTTCTCTAATTACCCCTGTATAGTTTAAAATAAAATAAGCTTTTCGAACTTCTCTGGTATCTACCGGTCTCGTTATTGACAACAAAAGCGAGTAGTAAACATAATTTATGAGAGCGGCGTCCGTTTGGGACAGCAACTTGAATCAAACCGCCCTGGAGTGAAACATCTTATATTTCTATTCTGTAATCTTTGCCAGAACTCGCCAGACGATAGGAGGGGTAAGGAAATTTTCGGTAACCCAAAAATCGACGAAGTGAATTTACTTGTCGGTAGTTAGTGTACGGTGGTATTATTGTAAGATTGTGTGAATCTGTGTTTTATTAAATAATAATAACTGGATTTTTATAAATCTTCATTTGAATTGATATCTAAGTGAGCTACAGTAACATTACAATCAATTAAAGTTAGCGGAAACTCAAAATTCGTCTCGAGGGGTTTTTGGGACGAGAAATTGACTGCCACAGTCCGCTTTTGTATAAAATCATTTTTTCTCCTCAAAATCTCGAAAATTTTCAATCGATAATTCCTAGCAACAAGGAAGTTAGTTTCTAGATATCCTCCGTTGTTTTAAAATTATTTGGCTCAGTTTCAACCGAGGTTTCAACATCTCAATTAAAATATAATTATAAATTTCAATTAACATCTCGATTAAGGTCTAGTACTAATAAACATATCAAGTACCCGTTGAGTTTGAATTAGAAAGTTTTTAAAAGATACATTCGAAATTCACTTCAACTCGAGATGATGTAAATTCGGTCTCTCGGTTATTAGACTAGAAAATATTTTTAACTTGCAGTGAATCATTTCGAATCGTAAACTTGATTCTACAGATGTTTCACTGGGATTACATCAATAGAACGTGTCACAGTGAAAAGCAAAAGGGATTTTTTTTTAAATTTTAATTCATATTTTTTGGCAAAACAAAGTTCAAATGTACCAAATATTCAATAATGGTGCGGTTATGAAAATTATTTTTAACATAAAAAGTCTTTAAATGCCACAAAACTATGAATTTTGAATTGAAATTTCAGAAGGGTATTCTCAAAAAACTGGTTTACCTAAACCTAACGTAAAGGGGTTCCTTTTCATGAATATTATTAAGAGAAAAAATTAACAAAGCCAGAAGGATTTTCATTTTATTAAGCGTCAAACTGAAATACTTAAAAAATCAAAATATGGAAAAAAACCAGCTGGTTCAAGGAAAAAAATCAGCTACATGTATCAAATCAGAAGACACATAGGTTACCAAAATGTGAGATTACAAATATACCCGGAGAAAATAATGATGGTTAATGTTTCCTGCTCACTGGTTGACGAATTTTCACTTTTTCATTCATTCTCGAAATAATCTATCAGATTAAGTACCATTTTTTTTGCTTGAGGGTGCAAAATACCGGAAAATTGCTTCTTATTATTCATATTGTCACTTTGAATTGTCAAAGTCACAAAACTGACATTTAAATAAAAACTTTGCTGGTGAAAGACTTTTTAGAATCGCTGAAAACTAAATACTTATCCTTTTTTCTCCCGTCAAAATTGCATAAGTCTGTCTTATTCATCTTACGGATTTTATTTGGAAGTTATGATTAAACGCAATAAAAGAAAACAAAAACAAAACGGTGAGTATGTCTGTTGAATCTTATGACCCGCATGATAAGACAGCATTTGATTTATATCAGTTTTAATTTGTTAATAAATTATGAACAAAATAAAACAAAAAAAATTAACAATAGCATAACTCTGATAACAATAATTATAATCGTTTAAAAAACCTTAACGTTCACTGAAGGTATTGCCAACTCACTGAACAGAAAATTATGCAAGGTTTTAAAATCTTATTTCGATAAGCTGAGAAATTAGAAACCACAAAAACCACATTCGTTTAACTTCAACAACTATAGGTTATAAATATCCCTAATTTAAACGTTAACCTTCAAATTATCTCAAATAAATTTAATTGGTGACCTTGAACGATCGTAAGAATTTCAATATGTTTATACAATAGACATGGTCTGTTAAATATTTTCAATAAAATTGCCAAAATCATCATTCCAATAGAAAAAAATGTGTTAATAATGTTGATCTAAGCATAATATACAGGGTGTAGTACTATAGTCAAATACAGTCTTATCATGCGGGTCATACGATTCAACAAAGACATACTCACCGTTTTTGTTTTTTTTATTGCGTTTAATCATAAATTCCAAATAAAATCCGTAAGATGAATAAAGGTACGCGTCCACTAATCGGCGTCAAACGGACGGTACGCATCGGACGAATCGGATTTTTGCATGTTTTTTATCATTGCGAACATCTATATTGCTATATTAAAATAATGAATACACCCCCGGAGCGTATATTTTGAAATTTAAAATGACTTTTTAGCTGAATACTCAACATATCGGTGCCTAATAACTGAGCTCCTCTATTGAAAAAAGGCGCTCACAAGGAACATATTATCCTACGACACTGGTAAATACAGAAAAAATCGAATGTCGATTCTCAAGGGTAAAAGATATCGATTTAAAAAATCGATTTATTTGGCCCGAGGAATCGATTCTTAGATTAATCGATTTGAGATGGCCATCCCTAGTTTCGTCTCGTCCACATAGTTTGTAATTATGGATGTAGCAAGACCAGCAGGGCCAGCAGGCAAGACCGAGGGCAAGACCAGCAGGGCCGTATTTTATCTACAAGCTGTATCCCGCCCAATACGCTGTTTGTAAAAACTTTTTAAAATGTATCGTCAGGCAGCGCCAGTTTCACCGCACATGACCATTTCAGATTTTGAGACCCTTTGCTAGCGCTAGATTTTCTTAAGAATCACTTTTATTCTTTGACCTTATTGTATCCCACTGTTTTCAGAATAATTCTTAATTCAATATATAGGGTCAAAAGCAAAAGTTGTGCAGTCAAAAAAATTAGTTATTTTAGAAATGAAAACTTGAAGGGCTTAAATAGATCATGCTAAAAACGGTAAAACGTATTACTTAAAATATTAATTTTCAAAATCATACATACCTTAAACTGACTGCCAATCTTTCCCCTGGTCCTATAGATTCCCTAAATGGTGTATTTTGTCGCAATAAATTCGGTCTTGAAATATTTAAAAGTGCTTCAAATCTAACGTGTGACATTCGAAAATATTCAAAGAACTTTCTTTCATCTCGAACTAAATCACAAAATAAACTGTGATATTCCCCGAATATTGGTCTTTTTATGTTAATATTATGCACCCAACATTTCTTTATTGGAACGAAGTTCCTTATCGCGCGTTGTGAAAGGAGGCTAGACGGATAAAATTCTTACCAAAAGTTGTCACGACACTTTTTGATATAGGAAGCTATTGTAAGCTGTGCGGCGTCGCGTGTTTCTCTGTCTGCATCTTTCTCTCTTATAGAAAGCAAATAAATTGAAAAAATTTTCACCATAGTCCGGGCGCGAACCATCAACCTACGCGTCTATATCAAGGCATTCACAACATGCTGCCATGAGCTCTCATGTGTATTAGATGCGAAGAAAGGTATTACATGCTGCAATGTGCGATTATATACAGAAAATAATAATAAATGCTTTTGTATTTTTAGCAAGTACGCACTATAACCTCTCTTTATTATTGTGCTAACCAAGTCATACGCATTATAATCTCCACATTTTGTGTGTTTAGCAAGTGTACGCGTCATAATTTTAATAAATTCAAAAACAAATCATATTTTAATATTACAATTTCAGAACGTATGTATTTAGCAAGCCGTGCGTGTTCTAACCTATACGCTGTTGTGTTTACAAAGTCCCGCGCATCTATGACGTGTATGAAAGAATAGACAGGAGTACACATATATATGTATATATAAATGTTTCGGTGTGTGTATGTATATGTACAATTTCTTCACTAATTAATCGAAAGGAACTTCGTTCCATCCGGGTGTCCCTAGACACCTCTCAAGTTTTTTTTTCTTTCGTTATCTTCTTCTTCTAACAACACGCAAATAATTATAACATCTTTTTCGTTCAGTAACGACATTGCTTTGGCTTCAATAGCAGAAAAGAAATGACTGGCTCTCCGTCGTAGAGAAATGCTGATACCGACTCCAATAACCCGTGGTAGTAAACGCAGGACGCAAAAAAAATCCGATTCGTTCGATGCGTACCGTCCGTTTGACGCCGATTAGTGGACGCATACCTTAGACTTTAAAATTTTGACGGGAGAGAAAAAAAGGATATGTATTTAGTTTTCAGCGATTCTAAAAAGTCTTTCACCAGCAAGTTTTTTATTTAAATGTCAGTTATGTCACTTTGACAATTCAAAGTGACAATATGAATAATAAGAAGCAATTTTCCGGTATTTTTCATCCTCAAGCAAAAAAAATGGTACTTAATCTGATAGATTATTTCAAGAATGAATGGAAAAGTGGAAATTCGTCAACCAGTGTTTATGAAACATCAACCATCATTCTTTTCTCCGGGTATATTTGTAATCTCACATTTTGTTAACCTCTGTGTCTTATGATTTGATACGGATGGTTGGTGTCCTTTGAACCCGCACGATAAGAACCCTTTTGACTATTGAAGATGATGGTTTTATAGAACTTTTTCAAGAAATTATTTTCTATACGCAGAAAAAATGTCAAGGACTTTTATAACCAAACCACATTCCGTATCAACGATTACTTTTTTTCCGAAATTGTATATTTCGTTAATTTTTTCAACAGTGTAGATGGCGGCAGCTTTAGCAGCCGTTATTTGTTTTATTCAGTGTGACCCATTTTGTTTGGAAGCATCCCTGTAAAATCCGCATTTCTCAACCGATTTTGATTGAATTTTTTTGTTAGATTCAGTATTAAAAACAGTATTTGGGCACAAATTTTCATAGCAAATTACTATTTTCAAGGTTATCTTAATTTTATGTTAATTTTTCTTTGCCAAAAAAGACAAAAGTACATTAGGCATTTTTTTCTCAAATATAACTATACCACTGGATTCAGAATCATCACAAATGTAAACTACCAAAAGTTTTATAAAAAAAATTTTATTAACGACAAAGTTATTACAACATGAATTTGGAAAAAGAGGTATTTTCATTTATTTTTTACGTAGATTGTAGACAAATTTTTGAAATGGCAACATGGTAAACAAAAACTAGGACTCAAACATATTGCCAAAGATTACAAAATAAAATATAAGATGTTTCACTCTAGGGCGGTTTGATTCAAGTTGCTGTCCCAAACGGACGCCCCTCTCATAAATTATGTACGATTCGCTTTTGTTGTCAATAACGAGACCGGTAGATACCAGAACAGTTCGAAGAGCTTATTATATTTTAAGCTATACAGGGGTAATTAGAGAAATATATACTTAAATTAATAGGATTCTTTATCACAAAGGTTTATTTTTAAATGTTAATAATTTCGAAAAATGTTCGGGATATGAATTTGAAAAGGTAAGTAAAAAATAAACTTTAATTTTTAAAATGAATCAATTCACAGTTTTTATCCAGAATCTTGGTAATTTTGTGATACTTATTGATAATCTATCAGAAATTTATCAAAAATTAAATTAAATATACTCATTAGCCACCAGAATAATAGGGCCACTAAATCTTAAATTTTGATCTTTAAATAACGCGTATTTGTGGATTGACAAGTTTAAAACAGTAAAAAGAGAAGCAGCTGCAGGACTTTATTAAAAATTTTTATAAATGTTGTAAAGTACTAAGTTTGGAGTGGGCGAGGGAGTGGTTTATGTGTCAAATTTAATCTATTGTCTTTCAAATCTTTCAATATACATTTGAGAGTAAAATACATACGGACTCTGGTGTGGAGACTTGCATAATATTTGAAAGGAAATTGATTACATGAATGATGAAAAGAAAATTTAGTAAATTCGTCTTTGGTTAGCTGTAGAATTGAATTTTTCGATAAATATATTTTCCATCGCAATAACGTTCTCAACAATGTCACTTGATGGTAGGTACACATAAGCCACTAAATTAATCCTTCTTTGTCATGTAAGCTTTTATTTTACAGAAAAAAGTTTCTCCGTTTATTAAATTATCAGCCGAATGGGCAAACTTTAAGCATGTTTTACATGAATGTTGTATTAGACATTTTTTTAACAAATACCCCGTAACATACACTAAAGCATTTCCTTCTGGGCTTGATAGATTTTGGTAATCTGTTGTAAACACTTTTCAAGGTACATTTTTAGTTTCTGTAGGAAAAGTGAACTGTTCTAGGGATTCTTTTGTTAGTTCAGAACCAATAGTTAATAGTTAAGCTAGAAAAATTTGTGCCAAAATACTGTTTTTGATACTGAGTCTAACAAAAAAAAGGTAGAACGTGTCGCGGGACACACGCTAGGGACTTTAGTTCCTTTTAAGCAAAAATTATGTAATACATCTGACGTTATAGATAAACAATTTGCATATTCCTTGGTGGTCGAGTAGTAAGCAAACCAGACTCTCACGCGGTAGACCCGGGTTCGATTCCCGTGAATTTTTTTTATTGTTACTTTTATTTTTAACTAATTATTCTGCTTGATAATAATAACAGGTAGACGTTTGAAATATTTAGCAGAATATTCATTATTATAGTTAGTGGTACGGTACCCTTCATGAGGGAGTCCGACTGGCAACATCTAACAGCTTCGTATATTTAAAAAAGGAAACCGTAGCATTATACAAATTGGACATTCAAGAACTGTACGTTTACCACAAAATTAGTGGAAACATAAAATTGAATTGTAAAATTTTTAATTTGAAGTTATATTACAGTTTATAGAAATTTTTATTTTCTAGATTTTTTCTTGAGTGGGTCGTAGAAAAAATATGCTGCTCGATTCGTGTGGATTGACCATATCGCACTTGAACGATTGAGTACTCCGCCTACGGTGTCGTGCTCAAACTTCGTCCTCGTGCGATATGGCCATCACATCCACACTAGTTGCACAGACTACAATTTCTTTCAAAATATGCCCTTTTACATTTAAAAACAACCTGCCAAATGTCAAATCAATTTATCCATCCATTTTTATCGAATTAAAACATTCAAGTTTTCAAAATTTTAACATCCTGTATTTCGAAAAGTAAATGTGCTAGACCCCTTAATCACGCAAAAAAAATTATGGAAGTAATAGAAAAAATTTATCCGAACAAATTTAAGTAGATCACCAGCAATGCGAATACCATCTTTGCATAGAATTTTAATATAGCATCGATGGTTCAGTGGTAGAATGCTCGCATTCCACGCGGGCGGCCCGGGTTCGAATCCCGGCCGAAGCATATGAATCGCTGCTTCGTAAACGAGAGAGAGACTAAGGAAGCACAAGCACGCAAGCAAGGCACATAACGAAGCAACGTAACATAACTTAGCGTAACGTAACGGTCAGGTCTTTTGCGTCGCGTCCCCTGGTCGCTCAAACATAACCTGACGTAAAGAACTAAAGTTCCAAAAAATTAAAACAAAATCGGTTGAAAAATGCGGATTTTACGGGGGTGCTTCCAAACAAAATGGGTCACACTGTATAAAATTTTTGAACCACCTGTATACTAAATCTATTCAAATTACCCCGAAATCAAAACAATTACTTACCTCGGCTCCGGATTTTTTAGTATACTCGTTCAAGGCAGTTATCCAAACACCCAGTAGCTCGTTAACAATAACAAAGTCGTTATACAACCACTGAAACACATCGTTAACCCACAAAACACACACGTTGTCAGGTCCGGTGCACTGGGGGGCCGGTATAAATCTCGGTTTGCGATTTTCCGGCGCCGGACTCTGCCTTGTCAACCGCTTCCTCACTGGGGGTGTGGGTGCTATGTAGCCCCCACTGCTTTTCGAAAGGGACGCCGCTGATGTTTTCTTGATTCCTTTGTTGTCACCATCGATGCTATCGGTAGTTTTAGCGGGGGTTTCTAACAATTTAGCTTGATTCTTGCTTCTGTTTTGGAATTTTTCGTAAAATAATTTTGCTAACCATAATATAAATAGGGCGGCTAAAATCCAGCCGAATACGAACATAGCCAGCGTGTCCATGGTAGTATCTCCGGAACCGTCAAATGTACAAATTAGATCTTCAACCACTTCTGCTAGATCCATCTCAAGGCGGCCATATTTCTTTTAACTCTCCTGTAAAAAGTTTTCAGTTACTATCTGTCGGATTGCATTGCGGAAAGTTGACTAAAAATACATTCTCCCAGATCTCCACATAATTATAAATATCTCTGCTCCGATTTGGATCAGCGGCGGCGCGCGAATCGGAAGCGGGGGATTTCAAAACAATTTATTTTCGTTAGTCGAAAATATCGAAAAAATTTTGTTGTGATCTCAAATTAGCATCACTCGTGACGAGCTGATTTCAATGACCTATCACACTTATGGTTTTAAGAGTCTAAATCATGGAAAAATGAATTTTCTTCAAATTTTAAGAGCTCTGTAGCTCTTAAAAATCATTCTAAATAGTTCAAACTTCTCTATTCCAGTACCGTTTTAGCGATATTAAGCAAAAATCTAAGATAGTAAACTAAATAAAAATATCTCAACTATTTTTATTATTTTTAAAGGCTATGAGCTCTTGAAATTAAAAAAATTTGGTTGTTCAAAAAAACAATGTTTTGTTTTTGTTAAATATTTATTATTTCGATTGTAATACCCAGTATTTTATTGTAAATTTGGATTCCTCGCGATGAGCTGATTTCAAATAATAATTTTTGTATCATTAAGAGCTCTATAGCTCTCAAATACAGAACAAAATAG
>CAJUYG010001495.1:48079-62380 GCA_910591675.1 Galerucella calmariensis
GAGTCTCTCTCTCGTTTACGAAACAGCGATTCATATGCTTCGGCCGGGAATCGAACCCGGGCCGCCCGCGTGGCAGGCGAGCATTCTACCACTGAACCACCGATGCTACATAGCTACATTAATATTCTATGCAAAGCTGGTATTCGCAGTGCTGGTGATCTACTTGAATTTGTTCGGATGAATTTTTACTATTATTTCCATTTTTTTTTGCTCAATTGATCTTTTTTGTTTATTTACAACATCGGTTGTCAGGACGGTAGGTTGTGTTTACTGGTTTCCAAGTTTAACACGTCGGTAAGTGATTTACTTACCGTTCAGACGTCGAAAAGTAATAAATAGAATACAAACAATTTCACCAAAATGCAAAATGTATTTTAAACTGATCGAGAAGTATAAATGTCACTTTCGACATTTCGTTCATTACGAAGAAATTTAAATTATTTTATTGGGAATTTATTTCAGTACGATCGCGCAAAAAATGATGTAAGCATCTCGAACGTTAAGGGTAATTACAACGTTTGCATGTAGATTCCTGTCGTAAAATTGGACAAAATGATATGAGGATTAAGGGGTCTAGCACATTTACTTTTCGAAATACAGGGTGTTGAAATTTTGAAAACTTGAATGTTTTAATTCGATAACTTTAAAATGGATGGATAAATTGATTTGACATTTGGCAGGTTGTTTTTAAATGTAAAAGGGCATATTTTGATAGAAATAGTAGTTTGTGCAACTAGTGTGGATATGATGGCCATATCGCTCGAGGACGAAGTCTGAGCACGACGCCGTAGGCGGAGTGCTCAATCGTTTAAGTGCGATATGGACAATCCACACGAGTCGAACAGCATATTTTTCTACGACCCACTCAGGAAAAAATCTAGAAAATGAAAATTTCTATAAACTGTAATATAACTTAAAATTAAAAATTTTAAAACAATTCAATTTTATGTTTCCACTAATATTTTTGTGGTAAACGCACAGTTCTTTAATGTCCAATTTGTATAATGCTACGGTTTCCCTTTTTAAATATACGATGCTGTTATAAGTAGATGTTGCCAGTCGGACTCCCTCATGAAGGGTACCGTACCATTATCTATAATAATGAATATTCTGCTAAATATTTCAAACGTCTACCTGTTGTCGTTATTAATATCAAGCAGAATAATTATTTAAAAATAAAATTAACAATAAAAAAACTTCTTCACGGGGAATCGAACCCGGGTCTGCTGCGTGAGAGTCTGGTTTGTTTACTACTCGACCACCGAGGAATATGTAAATTGTTATCTGTAACGTCAGATGTATATATAATAGATATTGTATAAAGAAAGAATATTTAAATTTGCATGAAGATGATTGATTCCTTTTAGCGTAAACCCTTACAGTGCTCTTGAAGATGGTTCTACCAGAGAATAAGGTATAAGGACCTACAGTTCGTCATTTAACCCTCTTCTATGTAAAATAATTGAATGTTAATTCGAATATAGAATTATTGGTTACTGTTTCCTGTATCTTATCCATATTTTTCATGAATAATAGTATATTATTAAACGAGCAATTTATGATAGCCATAATTCACGATGGGTGACGTTTGCGTCACGAGCCGCAGGCGAGGGGCGCAAGTCACCCAAGTGAATTATGGCCATAAATTGCGAGTAGAATACTATACTTTGTCCACGACACTTAATTTATTTATTGATAAATAAAAGTCAATAGCGATTTGGCATATTACTAACCTCAAAATGTTGTGGCAGCTACTTCAAATAATTTGACATATATAGAGATGGGCGATACTGTAGAAAGTATCAATACAACGTACCGTTATAAATATATTGTTTTGAAATACTTAATATTAGAAAATATCGTTATGAAAAGTACCAATACTAAAAATTACAATATTTTATAGATACGATATATGTCAGAAACAAATTTCCTGAACAAAATACACAGATTTAATAGTTTATTTCATATTGTACCCCCATCTCTAGTCGGGAATTATGAACCATAATACACTACAGTGTATATCGAACCGAAGGGCGCTAAAGCCTTGGGGGTGGTTGCCACCCCATCTCGGGGGTGAACATTTCTTATTACATTTTAACCGCAGGAATCGATTGAAAAAGTGATTCTAAGCAAAAAATGTTCATACATTTTTTTTGTAAAATCAATATTCTCTAAGTTATTCGCGATTGAAAGTAATGCTTTTTAGAGGAAAAAATCGACGTTTTTGATATGTTTTTCGCGGATAACTCGAAAATTATGCATTTTATCAAAAAAACTGTGAATAGCAAAATTGTAGCTTTTAAAAAAACAAGCAAAACCCTTGTTTTATAATTTTTCTAAAACCAATAGGAACCGAGATATGGCCCATCAATGATTAGCTTTTTTTCCCAAATGCAAAATGTGATAGATTCAAAGTCAAATACCCGAAAAATGATGCATTTTTCGTAGAAAACTCATAGAATCTTTTTCAAAGAGCATAATTAGACCTTTCTTTAAAAAAAAGGTCTGTAGCATCAAAATTGAGTGAATTATGACAAAAGTAATGTCAGTACTGAATTTTTTATACAAAAAAATCGGTGAAAACAACCCCCTAACTACCCCCCTAATTAAAATTGATCTTTACCCTTGTGCAATTCTCTTTGTACATGTATGGTTAATATGTCCAAGAAGTTTGACCAATTTAAAATTCATAGTTTTCGAAAAATTATGGCTTAAAGTAAAAAGTTATTTTTCATAATTTTGTATTTTTCACTCTTTCTTTCAAAATAACTCCGAAAATATTAGAGGTACAAGCAAAGTTAAAAAACGAAATTGTAGCTTTTTTGATGACAAAGATTTTCTTGCAAGTAGATTTTTTGTACAGTTAATATTTGACGAGATATAGCCGTTTAAAACGTCTATTTACGCACGAGCACCACCTTTTTTTTAGCCCTTTAAACTCACCCCATTTAAAAACGAAAGGGTCTAAAGAGATTTAACTTACAGATCCTTGTAGTTCTTGAAAAACCCTACAAAATCGTTTTTGAATAAACTTTTTATAATCAAAAATGAAGGAAATACGTTAAAAAACCAATCGATTTTTTTTTTCGAAAAATTCCATATCCATATATGGAAGCATAATAATGTACAAAACCGGTTTATTCGGCAGTGGGGCGTTATACAGTGTGTCGCATTTAAGATGAAGACACTCCCATATTTTCGCTGTTTGAAGAATTGCAGATTCGGATTTTTGTAGAGTCATACAGGTTGATGGGCCACATTTCTTGAAATAGTCAACTGAAATCTGAACTTTAAACTCAACCTACTACGATTTCACAAACAGGACCGCTTCTCGATATTTTGCTTCGCGTTAGAGATATCGAAAAATATTATTGAAAAAGGTTGTTCAGAATATTATGTTAACCCCACATACCAAATTTCATCAAAAAATTCGCATTTTTAATATTCTCATTTTTTACTAATTATTATTTATTTTGATAATTATTGTGCCGTGGAAATTAAAATCTTGACACGGTGTCATGTATTTAAATATTTTAGTAAAGTAAACAGCACGTTCAAAGGAATATTGATCAAATTAAACAATATCTTGTAATAATAAATGTGGGCGGGCAAAAAAATTGAAAAATTAAAAATGCGAATTTTTTGATGAATTTTGGTATGTGGGGTTGAAATGATATTCTGAACAACTTTTTCGAATATATTTTTTCGATATTTTTTACGCGAAGCAAAATATCTATAAGTGACCCCGTTTGTGAAATCGTAGTAGGCTGAGATTAAAGTTCAGATTTCAATTGATTAACTTAAAAGATGTGGCCCATCAACAGGTATGACTCTGAAAAAATTCAAATCTGTAATCTTTCAAAGAACGAAAATATGGGGGTGTCTTCATCTTAAATGCGACACACTGTATATACGAAATGTTCTGGGTGCTCAGATGAAGATTGCAATAATAGTCCACCAGTGATCGAAGAAGATGAAGATGACATCGACCACGATGAAGATCAAATTGATGATACAGATATTTAAAAATCATATTTGTATTTGTATTTGTAATTGTAAATGTTATCATTTATTTATGTTAATCTATGTGAAAATACAGCGCATTTTTATGTTAATAAATTTTTTTTTGTACTTAAGTCTACTTTTTTTCAATTTATATCTATTACAATAGTTTATAAAAATTGCAATGTTGTGAAGGGTGGTTTTTAAAGGTTGAAAAGTTACTTAATGCACGTGACACATATTTTTACAACAGAATTATTGAGCAAATCCCTATTAGCATTAATTATTTTTCTCTTGTCAAAAATCTTTTTTTACAAATAACACTGATAACAGTTGATTTTTAAGGGTTGAAAAAGTATAAAATTGTATTTTGAAATGTAACAAATTCATCATTTTACTAATTCAAACCAATTTTCACCTATCTTAAGATTTATAATGCTATTTTTTAATTATTGACATTTAGGGGTAGTTTTCACCACTAAGAAACAATCAGGGTTCGTCGGCATGACATGATATATAAAGCAGAGGGTAAGTTGATCCTAATCCCAAATTTTTATGCAAATCAATCAGAGGCGAAATCTTTTTTTAAGGATTCGTGTTTTTTTTTACATTAAGTTGTAACAGGGGCTACTTTTTAAGGGTTGAAATATGATGAAATTGTATTCCAAAGCTCAAAACAATCATTATTCAACTTATCCAAACCAAATCTTACCCATTTTCAGATTTAAAATGTTATTTTATGATTTTTGACAAATAAGGGTAGTTTCCACCTCTAAAAACCGTTTAGCGCCCTTCGGTTCGATATAGATTTTGAACCTTCGGCTTTCACCTACCTCCTGTTAAAATTTCAAGTCAATCCATGCTGGACGAAAAAATTGCGAGGTTTTACCTTTTTTTGAGCTTCATTCCCTGTACTAAGACACCAAAGCAAAATAAAAGCACCTTTCTCCAAAATAAACACTTATGTATATCAAAATCCACGGTCTACAATGTATTAAATCACATTTGTTTGCCCTGTGTCGCCATATTGAATTTTATTTGACAGGTCTCTGGATTCACCAGCGAAGTTTTTTTTAAATGTCGGTTATGTCACTTTGACAATTCAAAGTGACCATATGAATAATAAGAAGCAATTATCCGGTATTTTGCATCTTCAAGCAAAAAAAATTGTACTCAATCTGATAGATTATTTCGAGAATCAACGAAAAAGTGGAAATTCGTCAACCAGTGCGCAGGAAACATCAACCATAATTATTTTCTCCGGGTATATTTGTAATCTCACATTTTGGTAACCTCTGTGTCTTTTGATTTGATACATATAGTTAGTACCTTTGAACCCGCACGATAAGAGTGCTTTTGACTATAATGACATACTTTACTTCACTTTATTATGATAGTTACCAGTTTCAACGTGTTCAAAATCCTGATATTCTTCTTCCAGTTCCTTTAACTCAGAAGTACCGATCATCTGTAGCTGTTGGTGACCCGCGAAATTTACCTTTTTTTGAACAGCTTGAATCGAGATTGTATCGAGAAAAGAGTTAGATGTAATCGAACTGGAGTATTCTGGAAACGGTAGATTGTCTTGAAGCACCGTTTGGGGGGGTTCCGTATTTTGCATTTCAAAAAGATTCTCCGCTGCTACTCCCAAAAATAGAGTTAATACATTATATAGAAAAACAAATCCCCAAACGACTAACCTACGGGCACTGCTTCCTTCGGTTCTGAAATGTTGGATATTACACTCTTCGACGATGTTATATCTTGTTCAAGAACATTCTCAACAATTTCTGTTTCTTTTAGTTCCTCTTTTACCGATTGGCGATCTTTACTTACCGAGTCCCGATTTTCATCGGCCATTTTAGATGTTATTGAATGTTTTGAGTTGTTTTCATTTGATACCAAATCAATGTTTGTAATTTCGGTCGTACCATTTTCAGTTTTAACGGTTTCTTCGGTCATAATTTAGTAAAAGTAGACAAAAATTAAACATATACAAAAAAACTTTAAAAAAAATACACGTTTACGACAGCATTACAAGCACTGACATCTGTCAATGTAGTTACAGAATAACCCACCAAGACAGAAGCGTCCATGTATTATTTAATACGTGAACGTAGATAAGCAGTACGCCCCCTACCGTTGATGAATATAACTATCGTATAGGCATTAGAAAGCTTTATTCACATTTTTCAACTACAAAATTGAAAAATCATGAACGTCACTCAAACAATTAGTCCAGTCTACAAGTTGAAAAACGTGAAAAAAAGAGATAAAGCTCCTAAAAATATGAGCAATAGCTCATTGGATTCGGAATGACCTCTAGAAAAATGTGTTTTGAGGATTTTACTGCACGTAAAAAATTGCAATTGTTATTAACAAAATAAGATGAAGAAAAAGAGGTATTTAGGTTTTTGTTAATAACCCCTAAACTATTAATATTTACGATATTTGGAAAAAAGGTCCTTAAAGAGGAGGAAATTTCCGAAAAAAAAGTTCCAACTCCCGGAACTCTACCTCTATTATTAATAGTTTTAATTTAACGCTGAAAATGGGACTCCGCGCAGCGATTACGGCATGGGTGCTCTGCCGCTAAACACGGCGTAGCACAGAAAATTATTTTTTATAGTAACAAATATGAATTTAAAAATTTAAATAAATTATGGTATCATCCAGATACTTGAAAGAATTTATGCCCGTTGGAAAAAAATTTTTAAATCAATTTTTCAAAAGGTTATGCAATTGTTGATTAACGAATTTTTTTCCTATCTCCGTTTTCATAAATGACGACATAAAAGTTTAAATAATAAACCTAAAAATTTTTGGCTTTGTGGAGAGCTCTTCTTATATATATAATTAACAAGATACCGCGATAAAAGTTTATTAAAGTTAATTATTTTGTTATTAATAATTTTTTAAAGTTAACAAAAAATGAAAAGTCCAAGAAATGTTATTGAAAAATTTTTTTCAAACAAATGTTATATTATTGCTGTTTTCGTATCCAACAATGGCATTAAGAATCATTGGAAAAAATTTTTTACATCATGTGTTAAGAAATTGTTTATAAACAAATAGACAAGTTTAATATTTGAAGAAATTTTTTTTACCATTATGTTGTCTTGGAAAAATAATGATTTTTAAAAAATTTTTTTTTTCTTAAATAAATTTTTTTATTGTTTATAACCGTTTTTTTTATATTTCGATTGTTTAAATAGTTAGTTAAGGAATGATTTTCTCTTTAAAAATCATAATTGGCATGAAAAAAAAATTTTATCAATAATTTCATTGTTTGTTAACATAACAATTTGTTATAAACAAATTCTAACTACCGCTATATTTTTTTCTTGAGCTTAAAACATAACAAAAACAGCAATATATTTCAAAGTACCTACTGAAACATTTTTTTTTTCTATTTTGGTATCGTGTAATATCTATAAGCTTTATACCATAATTTATTTAAATTTTTAAATTTATATTTGTTACTATAAAAAATAATTTTCTGTTGTAAGCCGTAATCGCTGCGCGGAGCCCTTTTTTCAGCATTAAATTAAAACATGATTAAAACTATTAATAATAGAGGTGGAATTCCGGGAGCTGGAACTTTTTTTTCGGAAATTTCCTCCTCTTTAAGGAACTTTTTTCCAAATATTTTAAATATTAATAGTTTACGAGTTATTAACAAAAACCTAAATTCTTTTTTTTCATTTCATTTTGTTAATAACAATTGCAATTTTTTAAGTGCAGTAAAATCCTCAAAACACACCACACCACCCTGGGCGACCCTAGGAAGCTGGCGTCGAAGAAATATTTGGCGATGACCAGGAAAAACCTACGTTCAACAGTAGGATTTATGACTGGCCACTGTCAACTAAGGAAACACCTCCATACTATGGGGCTAGTGGGCACAACTCTTTGCGGGATGTGTGAACAGGAAGATGAAACTGTCAGTAATGTCTTATGCTTATGCGAGTGTCCGGAGTAATCGTCAATAAGAGAGCGTGTGTTCGGTGAGTCTTGGCCTAGGTACACCTGCCGATATAAAGGAGATGTCTTCTAGTGGCCTGTCCACCTTCCTGGGAAGAACAGGATGGATGATGACCTAGGAGGACAACTCTTCGGGAGGATGTACAATGGGTCACATGTGGCCTAAGTGCTGTGAGCCTACACTCTCCCTCCCTACTTCTCAGATACAGATAACTCTCCACACGCGATTTTTTACTATTAAACAAGCAGCAAACATTAACCTTTTCGACTGAAGAAATCAAGTGACGTAATGGTGGTCTAATAAAAAAAACTCGATCTGCTGGTTTTGTGATATAATGAGATGTCAATTTTATTACAAAATTCACTTGAACATATCGAGCGTACAGAAAGTTTCAATGCATTCACCGGTTATCAAAATAATTCCATATGATCTGCCTCAAATTATAATCGAAAGTAAAGTAAAATTTTAAACAGTACTTTCATTTTTTGAGGTACTGCTGTACTGACATCGATTCTAAAAATAGCTTCTTACGTAATGGTTTATCAATTAAAACATTGATCAGTGATGCTTTGCATGTTTATATTCTGCTCAGGAACGGACTTGATTCAAGCGCTGATTGTCCAGTTATTACCATAGTAAATTCCTGTTTGAACCCCAACTTTACGGAATCTACCTAGATACTCATATTAATGTTATAAATTTATACCTAACATTAGTTAAAAAGTTGTTTTAAAATCAGATCAAATCAAATATGCAGTAATTTAAAATGCAAAACATACAACAAGACGTCCTACCTAGGTTCCTATGCTATTTTAATTCAGATTTAGATCTCGAATCTTAATCTGATTGAAAAGTTTCCTGTTTGGTATCAAACTTTCAAGATAATATGGTTCAATGATGGTGTCGACGATGAATTTCGAAAAAATGGTTGTCACTTGTCATTTAAGCTCGCATTTTAAACAGATAGTGACCTTAATTTTGGCTTTCGTAATGCCAAAAAAGTTTGAGGACCTCTGATCTAAACTTATAGCCTTATATAGAGACAACTCTCTTTCTATTCCAAGTTCAGAAAAATAATATCGGCGCTTTCAATCAACATAATCCTTTCTAGGAATCAAAGATACTTATTATTTGACATCTATTGATAACAAGCATTACTAAAATGATAATTTATTTGCAGGAAACTGTAAATAAAGTAGCGGCTTTTTTACGAAAAAAATAATTTCTAAAGATGCTTGAAACAACAAAAGTAGGAAAAATGCTTGACCGGGCGTTTTTGGTATATTTATATACTCTCTTGAAATGAATTGTTTTCATCTGGCACTAAACAAAGCATTTTTGGCAAGAAGAACGATGTGGGGCAGTTACAGTTACAGCCAAAAAATTTGTAAATTTTAAAGACATTTTAAAAATCAAATTTTCAAGCTTCTTAAAAATGATTTAACTTATTTACAAACATCATAGTGTTTCTAAAAACTCATCTGTTCACCACTTAGGTTAGTACTTACCTATTTATAAGCAAAAAATGTCAACACTAATAGTTTTCCTAATCAATAGATTTTGATAGGAAACATTAGAGTACCTCTAATAACAAATAGACATGTTATTACCGGCAATTTACCTGTTTAAAAACCAGGTGTAAATAAATAAAATAAGTTTATATTTACCTATCTTCAAAAGAAAATAACCTGCTCAACAAAACAATAACAAAATCAATATTATGTCCGTCCAACAGTTGTGAAAACAACAAAATTGTTTATTGGCAATGTTTAACACAGTGAAACTTGTAACCGTCACTATTTTTTAAAACCCTTATACTGTTAATTTATATTAAAAAAAACGGAATCCAGTAAAAAAACTTAACACATTACTAACACTTCAGGTACAACACTGACAAACGCTAACCTCGCACATTGTGGTGGTTGCCCGAATGTCTAGCGGTGTTGTCAGATTTCAAATAAATAAAAATATTCCAAAATTAGACCAGTGGATTACGATATTTGAAACAAAAAATAATGATTAACATTGTTGTAAAAGCTAATTTTAATCTTATGAAAACCTATATTATTGTCTTTAACAATGAAAATACTTTTCCAATAAAAAAATTACCAATCATTTATATACATAGGTATTGGAAGAAATGTAAATACAAAATAAGGAAGATGTAGGTTGTATAGATATTTTTTTAACAAAATTTCACGTAATAATTGAGTTGAGCTAAAATTTTTGATTAATCTAACAGTGAATTGTATTATATAAAGTAAACTTTAATGAAAACTTTGAAATCTGGCAACACAACGCACAATAAAAAGTCGATAACTATGCGCATTGATGTAACCGGCAATATAAAAAACAGCAACAAAGTGATGTAACTGTAGAAATCTAGTTCTTTGTTAGAAAATGCGACACACTGTGGGTAAATTAAATAAAAATATTGAAATTATGTACATTGTTTATTGTTCTCCGACCAAGATCTCGGCTATTTATTGTTGTACTACTTTATTCTGTCGACCGTGCGTTTTTTATCTATATTATTGTACACAAAATCATTCATTAATTAACCCTTATCAACGAATGATCTATTAATAAATGTTTTTGATATAGGCAACCAATCATGCAAAATCATTCACTTATCACCTTTTAATAATATATTTTGGAGTCTCCATGGGTATAGGCAATCAAACACACGCGTGGTTAAATGTCAAATCTAAAGAAAAGTAGATGGCGCTCTGAAATGTCAACGTCATCTTAGCAACGAGTAAAACAAATCAGCTGCCGTATAAGCCCTTTGATATTTAAGTGGTTTAATTTTGCTGTTTTAGTCATTTCCAGTGTGTGTTTTGTAAAACTTTTTCTTTGATTGTGCTTTAGTATTTTGTGTTGTTAAACTAAATTTTTACTCCTAATATTTTTATTTTTTGAGTAATAGGTATGGTTGATATTTGTGAAAAGTACAACAAGCGTTCAATTAACTGTTTAGTTTTAGGTCTGATTTCGTTTTTGGATATAATTATATCTACAAAAGTTGCAGGGAAGGTAGGTTTGTATTGAGTAATATTTTAAATCTTTAATACCGACTTATTTTCTCTTTGATCTGCAATGAAAACAAAAAATAGAATAACTTAACCTCTTCCATAATATCTCTGATTATATAAGAATATTACCTCAGAAATGATGACAGTTGAGTTAAATAGAAAAACATAGTTTTAAACTTGTCACTGACACAAAATTAAACAAATAAAGTACGAATTTACGGTAATTACGTTGACTTGCATATAATAAAAAAGCAATGCAAAACGAATTATTTTACTCGTTGCGACAGTTAAAATTTTTTCCGCCAGAGGTCTCATTGAATTCTACTCCTCCCAATAAGATGTATTTACATTTTATCTATATTAGTACAATTCTAAATTTATACATTATTGTAAAGGAATATATTTTTATTATGTACTTACGCTAATTAATTGACTTACCTAATAAAAACCTGATCTTCATGTATGACTTATCATAGATACCGAGCGTTACAATTCAGTGTAACCGAAATCGGGTCGTGAGGAACATGTGCGATATGTTCAATTTTTTAATTTATCCGGTAAATTATTAGTGTAGTGCTTTTATCTATTCATGTCTCTAGCAAAGGCAATATTATGGTAAGTTTTTGGTTTTAAAATGAATATTGTTCAGTTGTAAATATTAGAAATTGCTATACTGGAAGTCTGAGTTGAAAATACGTTATTATTAACATCTTTTTCGATTTTGCAGGTACCATAACGCCAAATATGGTAAGTTTTTGATTTTTTTTCAATATATATTATTTTGAGAACATTTTACTATGAACAAAATTGTTATACTGGTTGTCTTCGTTATACAGATTGTCCTCTTGCTCTGGAAACTATTTGATGAATTTTTATACAGGTTGTCCTTTTGGAAATATCTAAAATACAGGATTTTTTTGATGGAATAAATTGGGATTGGGGGGGGGAATAATTTGGGATTACGGGGAGAATAAATTGGTAGATAATTTGAATATGTTTATTTCAAATACACTTTGTAATTTACAACGAAAGGTTAATCAAGAAAAACCACTTTTGAACGGAAAAACTTATTTGCGAACGGTGTGTTAATATTTTTGAATAAATTGAGATCACATACAAAAATAAATCAACTAAATATACAGCATGTACCGTTTTTGAAAGAAACTCGAGTATTTTGATTAATGTAAAAAAAATCGTAAAAATTTGGAGTAATGGACAATAAATATACTTTAAATTTCAAGTAAAAGTTTTTTTTCACAAATATTCAAATTTCCTTCAAAAATGTACACACCCGACATATGTAAGAATATAAAGTGCTTGATAATAATGTACAATAAAAATAAACGCAATATATATTAATACAATATCACAAAGTTATAATTATTATAATTAATCTTTTACAAATTGATTATATTTCCATTTTTTTTATACAAATCGCTCGTGTTTCAAAAGTAACAGTTTATAGAAAGAACCAGAATTTTCAACTAATACTGTTATAATTTTTCGGGCTGATTAGGTCCTGCTCCAATACAATTATGCCCTTTGATTGAAAAAACCGGTTCGAATTTTTTGACTTTTCGATGTATTATCAAGTTTTACGCTACTCTATCAAGCTTCTAATGGATTCTATAAATATACACGGCCTTGTTTCTCTTCTTTTTACTGTCCCAATGGAGCAGCTTTAATAAAATATCAACCAAAAACAATAAAACTGATCATTACTATAATACCAAATCAAAAACTTGGCACTCATTTTGACCCACCCTGTAGGTGCTAGGTGTATTATAGTTCGGACCACCTAATTTTTCGTCAATTACAGCCATCAGTGCATTTGAACTACCGATCACATTCCCAGTTATATCAAAACTTGAGAATGGTACATTTGAACTACCATGAAAAATTAATTTTAGATAAATAGTGTATAGTTTTCTTGAAAAACCAGAAATGTTCCAATACGTGGTAAACCCAAAAAAGCGAGAATACACAAAAAAATTTGACAGAAGCTCTAACTAGTGAAGGAAAAAGAATGTTTCCGTGGAATGGAAGAAAAAAAGCCTGCATTTACAAACATGCGGTTTAAGAATCTTAGGACTTTCTGGATATGAAAGGAAGTGTATTTGGAATGTTGTTTTGGTCCCAATTGTTTTCATCTTCACATAGGATAAAGAAGGAGATGGAATATCCAATGAACTAGCAAAGATAGGTGTTGAAACATTCTTTTGCCTTATCAGTTCCAAGATAATATTGGATAAGATGGGCAAATGGATCAATGAGAAGTTCTAGTAGGGTCAAGACAACCAAAGATACTCATAGGAAATGTATAGAAGAAGATGCCTCCATTGATATAGTTTCGGAATGAAAATTCCCAGGACAACGTCCATAAAATTAGCCTCAACAATCCAGCCCAATCAAATCTAAAATACCTAAGAATTAAGTGCTGTTTATGTGCTAATTAGTTGCCCCAATCGGAAATTTGTTGCTCATATAGCAACCGAGAAAATGATGACAATGCTAACTTTTTTTAAAAGTTGTCATACAGTAAAATCGTAACGGTAAAATCATACAAAAACACCCCAATAATTAGTTGCTAATTAGTAGCTCCACGAACAATGATCAGAACAATTAAATAATAGCAGAGAAGTGAGTTTTGAGCGATAAATTTTTCGGAAAGACTCAAAAACGTCTGATATGGCCGTGAAAAATTAGTTGCTAATTAGTTCAGAACAATTAAATAATATCAGAAAAGTGAGTTTTGATCGATGAATTTTTCCGGAGACTCAAAAACGTCTAACATGGCCGTGAAAAATTAGTTTCTAATTGGTTGCTTCATAAACAATGATCAGAACAATTAAATAATAGCAGAAAAGTGACTTTTGATCAATTAATTTTTCCGGAGAGACTCAAAAACGTCTGAAACGGCCGAAAAAATTAGTTGCTAATTAGTTGTTCCGCAAACAATGATCAGAGCAATTAAATATTAGAAGAAAAGTGACTTTTGATCAACTAATTTTTCCGGTGAGACTCAAAAACGTCTGAAATGGCCGTGAAAAATTAGTTGCTAATTATTCGCTCCATAAACAATGATCAGAACAATTAAATAATAGCAGAAAAGTGACTTTTGATCGATGAATTTTTCCGGATAGACTCAAAAACGTCTGAGATGGCCGTGAAAAATTGCTAATTAGTTGCTCCGTGGACAATGATCAGAGCGATTAAAAAATAGGAGGAAAGTGACTTTTGATCGATTAATTTTTCACGGCCATCTCAGACGTTTTTGAG
>CAJUYG010001496.1:0-60193 GCA_910591675.1 Galerucella calmariensis
CTTTAGATATCATTGCAGTAAAGATCAAGGCAGGCTCAAAGAACTTATTTATATTTGATATTTACATTCCCCCACAAATGAACTCAGATGTCTATGATAATTTATATGACGCAATCGAGTCTTTGTATGCTATATTCAACGGAAACATTATTATCTTTGGTGACTTCAATATCACAGAATATGCCAATTATCTTTCAAATGGTGTTATGCTAGGAAAATATATTCCCTCACTAATTAACTTTATGAACTTCTTTTATAACTTCTTTGATTTTAAACAATACAATTACATTCTGAATAGTTATAATAAAGTACTTGATTCAGTCTTATCCAATATTGAATGCAATGTCTCTAAATCGTTTGATCCGCTATCGCCCGAGGACAAGCTCTATCCAGCAATATCCATAGAATTCAAACTTGATAATTCTGTTTCAACTATAGTTGCGAAGTCCTCACGTAGCTACAATTTGGAAGAGTGCAATCTTCACTCTCTTTATCACAGTATTGCCTCTGCTGATTGGTCTCCGCTTGATGGTTGCAATGATGTCAATAGCGCAGTTGATATACGAGTATTTTACCATATTTTAAATGATATTTTTGATAAAACTGTTCCACCAAAAACTATAACTAATAGCAGCTATCCTTTTTGGTTTGACAAACGTCTAATCAACCTTGTTTCAGCAAAGTCTAAGGCTTGGAAAAAATACCGCAAAAGCCGTTTTGACATTGATTATTCATCATTAAGTTATATTAGATCAACTTCTTAAGAAGAATCCAAGATAGCTTATAAAGATTTTACCGAAAATCTTGAATCTGACATTAAAAACAATCCTAATCGGTTTTGGTCGTTTGTTAATTCCGCAAAGAGTGGTTCCTCTATTCCTGCTTAAATGGTTTATGAAATTTTTGAATATAATGGCTCACAGTAGGTGGTTGATGGATTCGCTTCATTCTTCTCCAATAATTTTACTCCATCGGGCACCTTCTCTCATCACGACAGTCATAATAACAGTCAGAATATTCTAAGTATCAGATAATTTTCTGAAAACGAAATTTTAGTGGCTGCTAAGAAACTTAATCCCAAACAGACAAATGGACCCGATTTAATGCCGGCCTTCTTAGTCAAGGACTGTGCGTATACTTTGTGCAAACCTCTATAGAATTTTTAATCTCATTCTCAATCTTAGGAAGTTTCCCGATTGTTGGAAGGTTTCTAGGATTTGCCTCATATTTAAGAAAGGCTTAAGGAATGACATAGGTGATTATCGTCCAGTAGCTATTCTAAACCATTTCGCCAAAGTGTTCGAAATAGTCGTCCATAATCACCTTGCGTTACATGTCAGTAATATCATCATACCTAAACAACATGGTTTCATATCTGGTAGGTCCACAGTTACGAATCTATTTTGCGTAACCCAATTCATTTGTGAAGTGCTGGAGAAGAAAAGTCAGGTTGAAATGATCTACACTGACTTTTTCAAAACTTTTGAAAAAATTGACCATGGGCTACTTTTACATAAACTTAATTTATTTGGTGTAGATGAGATTGTAATTGCTATACTTAGTACTTATCTTAATGATCGCACTCAATATGTTCAAACTTCAGGATACAAATCTCAACCTTTTCTTCAAACTTCAGGTGTCCCACAGGGCTCTATATTGGGTCCCATACTATTCAACATTTTTATAAATTACATTACCGAAGATCTGGATGCTGACTTTGATAAAGACATATATGCTGATGAAATGAAACTATACTGTGAAATAAACTCAAACTCCGTTAATAAAGAGTTATTGAAAACACGAATTTACTGCTTCGCAGTAATTGTGATGACCTTAAATAAATAGTGCTCGACCTTAAATCAGACTTCTTCCTTTTCTCCAATTTTGTTGGGCTCGGTATTACCATGCTCCCAGTGTCGTAATAAGGGCACCACTTCTTCTTCGTTGGATAAAACGAATATTTGTTAATTTAATGTATTTCACTGGAAATCCAGAACAAACCAATTATTATTGCAAGAATTATAATTTCAAGTTGCTGCATACTAAGAAGTCCATTAAAGCTCGCATAGAGGTTAAGCATGTGGAGTGTATAATGTTATTTATGGAAACAGTACCGGTGTTAATACTGCCAAGCAAGACTTTATAGGGTCAATCGGGGCTAATGTGATACAAAAATATACACTTTTGACTATATTTCCTAACCATCTACATTATGACATTTAAAAAAAATACTGGGATATGTAATTCGTATTGGTTAGTCTATATATGGGTGCACAAAAAAATGTAGTTGCAGTACCAATGCTAAAAAAATTGAAAACTGCGTATCATAATAACCCCACCTGGTGGGGCTAATTTGATACGTTGATGGGGCTGAAGTGATACAGCATTGTATTTCATTGAATATCGTTAATAAAAGTAAGACGAGGCTGAAATGATACAGCTCTGGGGCTAATCTAATACCAGTAATTTTTTCAAATTTTTATTTCCAGCCATATTAAAGATACAAGCGTGTCTTGATCATGTTTTTTTTCGCTCAAAAAAACACATTGAGAAAGAATAACTAAAGCACAGTTTATTGTCGAAAATTAACATTTTTAACATTTCATACATTTTTATCAATTATTCTTGATGAAATTATTGAATATTATAATATTGAAAAGTCGAGTTGAAAATCAATTCTCCTCTCCTTCCCAAAGCAGGTTCAACAAGTGTTTCTTCCACATCTTCATTCTCAATAAATGACACATCTTCCGGCTCCTTCCAACAAAGAACTGAGGTATCTTCATGTGTCTCTTTTATTCGTGCGAATTTCACTTTCGGTTCACCAGCTTCAATGTCAATAACTTGACCAACGTAGTGCAACACTTTCTTCTTGGTTGCAAATTTAACTACAACCCAGTCATTGATTGTAGGTATAGTATGTTGGTAATGCATGTCACTATCATTGCAGTTTTCTAAAGTCTTCTCAAATTCCAAATCTGACTCTTCTTCTCTCTGCGTCATTTGTATAAAATCTTCTTTGTCGTAATCACTGCTATCGTTATCTGCAAAATCAATTTCACTCGGGATATCTGAGTCGCTGTCTGATGAAACCGTTATTTTCTTACGCTTCTTTTGTTTTTTCTGTTTTTCCTGAATTATCTGATTCTCGTCCTTTCTTGTTATTTCGTCAGAACACAAGTTCACTTCTTTGTTAGCATTTTCAGTTGGTTGGGTTTCTGAGGTGCCTGAGGTGGTTGTTTTCTTATTTTTCTTTTTCACTCCTCCCCCTAGTTGTTTACGTTTTTTTCGGCTTTCTTTCTCTTCCATTTCTTGTTTCTTTTTTTGTTCAGCAGCAATCCACTCTTCACTAGTAACGATTGCTGCCGTAGAGGCTAGTTTTTTTCTAGTTTTTTGGGGAGCAACGGTTTTGTTAAGTCGTTGTAGAAGCAACATCTCAAACGAACGGGGGGTACTTGGAGATGTTCGGATCATTGGAGTAGAGGAACCAGAGTTCCTGTCTGTACTTGGGCTGGCTGTGACTGATTGAGATAGAGCAACTGAACATTCTGCTGAAGTAGAAGGTACTGCCGATTCAGAATCATTAGACGGTGGTGGCTGTGACCGGTTGGAAGACGAAGGCTGATATACATCGCTTGGATTAGAAACTTCGACATATGGAATAGCGTTCTCTGATTTGTCGGCTGCTTCGATTTTTTTTTTCAGTTCGGCATTGTATCTTGCTAGTTTTTCAGGATCCAAACGAGAAACTGGGTATTTCTTTCTATCAACTGGGTAAATCCCAGCAGATGTGAATCCTGCTTTTACATTGTCAGAAGGTAATCCGTCATACCAAATACTGCAAAGAATGTTTACAAATTCACTCTTTGTCATTTTCCGTTGATTACTTCTGTACCACTGAATGATGTTTAGATCCCACGTATACTTGAGTGTCTTGAAACATGTCTTGTCCAGAGGCTGCAAAACATCTGTTGTATGAGCAGGCAGTTTCACTATAATAACTTGCTGGTTTTTGGCATAGATAGCTGTCTCAATATCCAGGTGAGTAAGATGGCCGTCAAATATTAAGAGGAGTGGTCTCTCCTTTACTTCCTGGCAAAATTTTTCAAAGTAGGCATGGAATATAACAGATGTCATCCACCCCTTGTCACTACATGCATAGAACGTACCAGGCACATCTTTATCCCCTTTCCAACTGGACCATAAGTTAGCGCCTTGGAAGATTATTAATGGTGGCATTACTTTACCTGCAGCATTACAGCATGCCAAAACTGTAGTGTTTTCTCTGCCACTTCCTTCTTGAGTTCGATGAGCTTTCTGCCCAACACCAGAAAGTAGTTTAACTCTAGAAGGATCGGCACAAAAAGATGTCTCATCCAGGTTGTAGATAGGGCTAGGTTTATCATCTAGCTTTAGTTCGTTTATCTGTTCCTCAAGCAAGTCATAAAAATGGTATATAATGAATGGGTCACTGGTATTTAGCCGCCGAGATTTTTCCAGGGGCTCCATTTTTTTAGGCTCAATTTTTGTCTTTGACAAAAACCCTTATACCAATCATGCCCCGGTCTATTATTTTTAAATGGAACCGTCAGCGCATTTTGCTCGACGTATTCTTTCACTACCTCCAAGACTTCTTCTTTGCTCAACGCAAACCCATTTTTTGCCATAGTCTTGAGATTTTCGGCTAACGACGCCTCAGTTTCTTCTGGCAGAGCTTTCTTATGACCAACGCGGTTCGTAGTGTTGATCCCAGTATGATTTTCGGTTTTTTTCATGTATCGGCATAGGAACATTTTCTCAATCTTAAGATCCTTAGCCACTTTACGCAGAGACTGGCCTTCATCTATCATTTTTTTAGCACGATCAAGTAATGTCTGTGGATAAACTGTTCTTGTCCCTTTACTGATGTAATGACGCACCATTTTAACATGTCCTTCTGTATACGTCGAGGTTGAATAAGTTTTTTTAAGAATACAGTCACACACTGAAACCGTTGACACTATCCACACTTATGGTCTATAGCTGGCCCTGCAACAAAACAAAACAAGTAGAAATTCAAGAAAGTTACAAAAACTAATAACAGGCACAATTTTCAAGAATTTGCAATATCAAGATAGCCCCTTCAGCTGTATCATAATAGCCCCGTTGGTTGTATCACAATAGCCCCCTCGTTTGTATCAGATTAGCCCCCTATATGTGAAGTCATATATCTCGTGAACAGGTTGATTATTTTGAAGTTTTTAAATACAGAAACATAAAACTATCTTCCCCAAATACAGGTGGGACATTAAAACATTTCTACCTCAATAAACAGCGGAGTTAGAATAAAAGTTTACACTCAGTCACTGAAATTTTTTTTGCTAAAAAAATCACCGCTGATTATTTATTTTTTTATTGTCCACTTACCATGCAATAATGAGTAATTCCGTTATGCCCAACAATAATAGAATTTATTACTTTTGGCTTAAAGCATGTACATAATTTTCTGGTGTATCATATTAGCCCCACTTTTCAAGGTGTATCACATTAGCCCCGATTGACCCTAAAAATTGCTTCATCTAAAATTATTCACTTCACAGTCTAGGAATATATGATTGACATCCTCCTCTTTACCACAGGTGCAATAAGGATCTTCCTTCACTCCAATACGATGTAGGTGCACTGGGGAGCAGCAATGCCCGCTTCGAAGTCTGCACATCACAGTGACGAAGGCTCTCGAACTGTTTTTAAGAAATGTAAACCATGGCCTTCTATATGGATTATAATGGATACTGGCATAAAAATTCCCTCTACATACGGACATACTTCTCCATTTCCTCTCCCAGGAAATCCAAGTTATTCTTAAGATACGGTATGGATTCGCTATAGTAAACTTTGGAGAAGGTAGGCTTGTAGTCTCTTCCATCATTAGCTAATTTATCAGCAGTATCATTACCTGTTAAAGTTTTATCGGTGTGACTTGGAATCCAGACAAATTCTATGTCTCGTTGCCTGGCGTGAGCTGTCCATAGAATCTTCTTCGTTAGCAAGGTAATTTGGTCTGTCTTTCCAGATAGTCCCTGAGACTTAATTCTATTTAATGCGCTGGGGGAATCTAAGAAAATAATGCAATTCTGCAGTTGTAACGTGTCTATACATTTTAAGGCAGTATATATGGCGTATACTTCCGCTGTGCAAATGCTAAATTCATTTGGGCAACCCATAGATACTAAGATATTTGCCTCTTTGGAGTAAACCCCGATACCCACTCTACCATCTTGAGATTTTGACACATCTGTAAATATTTTTAAACAGAATCACCCCATTTATTCGAAACTTTTTGGACAAAATCCCATTTATTCATTTTGTCCTTCTCCAATTTCAAATCTATTACTTTAGTACTAAAATATTGAGATTCCAATGAGAATGAATAGCAAAGTAATTTAGTGTGTTTTAATAATCTGCCAGCAATAACAGACACTATGTCAAAGGCCTCTATCAATGGAGGAGTAACCTTTCTCTCCCACATGTTAATTTTATTATTATAATCAATGTATAAATCGAAAACTAGATTATATACTTTCCTCTTCGTGAGGGAAGCATTTTTTAATAAAATTTTGTAGCCAACCAAGTCCTGCGATGACCTAGATCCCATTCTCCAGCCTCTGATAATATTATATTCATGGGGGTGGATTTCATTAATCCTAAACTAAGTCTAATAGCCTGATACTGTATTCTATCTAGCCTCTCCAAATCTGTTTTGCAAACCCCCCAAAGATTATTGACCCAAAGTCCAAGTGGCTACGTACCAAGGCTTTGTAGAATGTCAACATAGTAAGAGAGGGTAAGACCCCCACCAAGTTTTTGCAATGT
The DNA here is from genome assembly GCA_910591675.1 of Galerucella calmariensis. Classification (NCBI taxonomy): domain Eukaryota; kingdom Metazoa; phylum Arthropoda; class Insecta; order Coleoptera; family Chrysomelidae; genus Galerucella; species Galerucella calmariensis. The sequence goes on from CAJUYG010001496.1 coordinate 6,853, forward strand.
AACTCAATATGTTGATTGCTTTGATGGCTTTGTTTTTGATTTTATCAATATGACTTTTCCAAGATAACCTATGGTCAAAGTTAACCCCCAGATATGTCATGGAATTAACCCATTCCACAACTTCATTATTATATGAAATAAAATAGCTTTAGATTTATAAGCACTAATGCTCAATTTGTGGTAGTCCATCCATTGTTTAATTTCTACCAAGGACCTGTTTATGCGAAAAGACATGTTTACAATATCATTCCCCTTAATATCGTCTGCGAATTGTATTGAGGAGACATCCGGAGGGATTATCTCAATAAGCAAGTTTATATAAATATTAGGAAGTAAAGGGGAAAGGGGGGATTCCTGTGGAATGCCTTTACTTGTTATGCTTGGTTCAGCTAGTGTTTCACTAGGTATATCCTTAACCCAAATCTCTCTATTAAAATACAATTCTACCATGATATTACAGATATCAAAAGGAACTTTACATTGTTTCATTTTCATGTAAAGCATTTTAATGTCGACATTGTCGTAGGCAGAAGCAACATCTATCAGGAGACATAAAATTTCATGTTTATTTGAAATTTGTAAAGCAGCTTCACAGGATATGATTGCCAGATTTTCATAAATCTCCTTTTTACGTCTGAAGCCTGCTTGGGCATCGTGTAAAATTAATTTATTTTCAAACAACCATTCTAATCTATTTTAAATTCAACTTTCAAAAATCTTGCAGCAGCAATTAGACATGTTGATAGGTCTATAAGATCTAAAATTTACTGGGTCTTCATTGGGCTTCAATATGGGAACAATTAACTGCTGTTTCCACTGCGGGGGTATGTCAATTATACCTTTTAAAATATTATTAAAGAGATCAACAAGAAATTGAGATGCTATTGCTGGAAGCTTTTTTATCATTGAATAAGCAATTTTATCTATACCTGGACAGGTATATTTTTTTGATCTAAGAGTGACATATAGTTCATCCAAGCTAAATTCTGCTGACGACTCCCCTTCTGTTTCAAGTGATTGTTTAGTTTGAACGGCTCTTCCCCATCCTGATAGATGATTCAACAATTCATTAGCTATAGTATTTTGAGGGGGCAATGAATGCTTTTGCGGCTGGAAGCTAATTTTAAACCTTTTGTCTGACCGCCACACCTGTCCTATAGGTTGATCAGGAGAGAGAGCATTGCAAAACTTCATGAAGCTATTCTTTTTTTCAAACTTTAGTAATCTATGACACCTAGCTTGTATTTCTTTATACACCAAACAAGATTCCAAATTGATGTTTTGTCTATATTCCTTGAAGGAAAATCCTTTTTTTTATATAAGTCAGAACATTACTACTACTACTACTAAATGTGCAGGCGAGCCCTGTCCTGGACAACTCAAGCCAAGGCTCCGACACTGAGGCCACTGGCGGGCCCATTGTGCCAATCCTGCTACCTAGTCATCCATGAAGCCGAGCCCTTCAATAAAGGCCGCAACCTTTTTCAGTGGATGCCTGCTTGTGTCTCCAGGAGCCATGACAGTGACTCCGAAGATTCGCCTGCGTAATACAGCCCAGTGTGGACACTCTAAGAGAACATGAACTGACGTTTCATCAGTCATGCCGCAACCCCTACATAGGGAACTTTCCTCTACTCCTAGATTGTAGAGGTCCTTCCTCAAACAGCAGTGCCCTGTTAGGAGTCCTGCTATCTTTCTTAGCCTACTCCTTGGTAGTTCAATGGCTGCCCTGGCGTGTCCATCAGTCCATCCCTTCAATAGAAGTTTGGATTGTCTAGGACCCTGCAGAGCATTCCAATGAGCGAGGTGCTGATTCCTCAGCCACTTCTTCGTCTCCTTGCGTATTCTTTGTTTTGTTAGGCTCAGGGTCGGGCCCGGGCCGCAGAAAGGAGCTGCCGCCCCTTCCGCAGCCAGTGCATCCGCCATCTCGTTGCCTTCAAAACCAGAGTGGGCTGGAATCCATTCTAGCCGCACCACGTTCCGCCTTGCAAGATTAGCAAGTAGTTCTCGACATTCGTTGGCAAGTCCTGAGTTGCCGGTATACCCACTCAGGGCTTTAATTGCTGCCTGACTGTCGGAGTATATGGTTATGCGTCGATCCACATAACCTCTGTCTAGGTTTATCTGCGCACATTCCAAGATAGCATATATCTCGGCCTGATATGCAGATACACCCTCACCCAATGGTACACAAACCTGTGTTCTTGGGTACCTGGAGTAAATTCCAGCCCCTGCTCTATTACCGTAGCATGAGCCATCTGTGTACCAGACGGTCCCATTAGGCTGTGTATTCCTCTCTTTTTCCCAGGACTCTCTATCCCGTATCATGGCCCTATATGGGGTAGCGAAGTAGTACTTACGCAGGCATTCGTCAGCCGCTCGAGCCAGAACTGGAATATCTTCCAGGAGCCGGAGCTTCTTGACGTGCCTGCACTCTTCCCCTCTTCGCACGTATCCCAGCCGTTTCAAGCGCAGGAAAGCCCTCCCCGCCTCAGCCTCGATCACATGGTGAAGAGGCCGAAGATCAAGGATCACCTCCATCGCAACAGTTGGTGTAGTTCTCATGCAGCCAGTTGCCCCCAAACTGACCACCCTTTGAAGGCGTGCCAGTTGCGATCTAGCCGTGACCAAGGTTACCCTCGGCCACCAGACCAGAGCCGCATATGTGAGCATAGGCAGCATAATCACTCTATAGAACCATATGATCGTTTTGGGGGTCAGTCCCCACCTCGGACCAATGGCTCTCCTACAGGCCCAATACGTGTTTGTCACCTTGCTTAGGCGACTATCAAGATGAGCCTGCCATGTCAGTGATTTATCAAGGATCACTCCTAGATACTTCACCTGTTCAACCACCGGCAGTGGTACTCCGTCAAGATTTAGACCCTCAGGTCTTATACCTCTCTTTTTGGTGAAAGCTACTATCTCAGCCTTGGCAGGATTAACTGCAAGTCCGTGTTCGTTACACCACCCATGTACCCTATTCAGAGCCCTTTGCATAAGGTCCCTGAGAACGGTAATGTGCCTTCCAACAACAAGGACAACGATATCATCGGCATACCCAATCGTTAGAAAGCCCTCACCGTTTAAAAGGGTTATTAGCTCGTCAATGACTAGGTTCCACAATGTGGGCGAAAGAACACCCCCTTGCGGACATCCCCTAGCGACGATTACTTTTGCCACATGGTCTTTCCATGTGGCCTCTACTGTACGGTTGCACAACATGGCCCCAAGCCAGTGAGTGATCATTGGCTCTATTCCATGATTTGCCGCAGCCCTACACATGGATCCTACAGGGGTGCTGTCAAACGCCCCTTGTATATCCAAGAAAGCTCCCAGGGCGATCATGCCATTTTCCAGCGCCTTCTCCACCTGAGTTACCAGTTGGTGTAAGGCACTTTCAGTTGACTTGCCACACCTAAAAGCATGTTGGTTGTTGTGCAAAGGATACCTAAGCCCAACCTTTTCCTTTATGTATCGATCAGCCACCCTCTCCAGTGTTTTCAGCACAAAGGATGTTAGGCTAATGGGTCTAAAGGATTTAGCCACCGTATATGTGGTACGACCCGGCTTGGGTATGAAGACGACTTTCACCTTCCTCCACTGTTCAGGGACATACCTGCGTGCCAAACAGGCCCGAAAGATATGCACCAGAATTGTGCCAACGGCCTCCCAGCCTTGTTGAAGCAAAGCCGGAAAGATTTGGTCTTTCCCCGGAGACTTGTATGGTCTGAATGACCGTATCGCCCAAGTACTCCGCTCGTGTGTGACTATTTCTTTTGCTAGAAGATAGTCCTTTTTACATGGTCGCTGTATACCTACATATCCCATGTCAGGACACTCCCGCTCGATTCCCTCACAACCGGGGAAGTGTGTCTCCAGTAGATGCTGCAAGGTATCCACCGGGGTTTCGGTGAAAACACCCGGTGCGGCTTCCATGCAGCCTAGAGCGCTGTCCGGTGATTTCGTTAAGATCCGGCGCAGCCTTGACATTTGAGGTACCGAGACGATATCCTCACAGAAGGCCCGCCAGGCATCTCTTCGAGCCAACCTGACCGCACTCTTGTACTCATTTCGTTTCTGGCGGTATTGCTCCCAATCCAGATCCGACTTTGTCTTCCTAGCCCTATTAAATAGGCGCCGGGTATGTTCCCGAAGCGAGTCTAGAGACTTGTTCCACCATTTGTGGCACTTTTACCTTCTTTCCTCGTTTTTTCGGCGCAATTTTCTTCATAAGACGAGACAATAATCGAGCCCAGCTCCGCTATGGCCCAATCGCTCTCATCATTATTGCTTAAGTTCCTAGGGAAACCGCCAAGTCTCCTTCCGAGATCCAGTTTATACCGTTCCCAGTTGGTAGTCTTGGGGTCCCTATACTTGATTGATTGTTCCTCAACAACAACCCTGTAACTGAAACAAATGTAACTGTGATCCGACAATGACGGATCATCATTAACATGCCAGTCCTTTACCATACTTACAACGGTACTTGACGCAAGCGTCACATCCAGGACTTCAGCCCTAATCCTATTTCGGAATGTTGGTTTCGTCCCTCGGTTAAGTAGTTGCAAGTCAGTGGTACCTAGATAGTCAAGCAAAGCCACTCCCCTGCTATTGACGCCTGTGCTGCCCCACATAGTGTGGTGCGCATTGGCATCACAGCCAATAAGAAGTGGCAGGTTCCTGACCATGCAGTATTCCACCGCCTTGCGAAACTCCTCAGTAGGTGGTAGTTCTGGTGAGTCATAAGGCAGGTAAGCAGAGCATACCACTAAGCTATGCCTAGTACCATTCCTGCCCAGGACGTCCACTCTCACCGCTACTAAATCCCTGAAACAAAGTTCCTTTATTAGTATTGCACTTACACTGGAGTGCGTAGAAATGCAAACTCTGGGATTAGGTTCACCCACTGCATAGAATAAGCTACGCCCGGGTGTGCCTAAGCCTCGCACATGACCTTTATACACCCATGGTTCTTGTATGAGGCATATGCCTGTCTGCAGCTTTGCCATCCTCTGCGCGAATACTCCCGCAGCGGCACGGCAATGCTGCAAGTTAATCTGTGTAAATTTCAAGGTCCCTTCAACAGACATCGAAAATCTATAGAGGTACCTCCTTACCCATTGTTAAATTACTCCGGGGTAGTCTCCGTAGTTCCCGAGAAGGTAATTTTAACCTTCCCGAGCGCATACCGGATTTCCCCCTTCGTAAGGTTGAGTGCCCCCACCGATCGAGGATCGAGCCCCAATACAATGTTCTGCCTCAAAGAGGCAGCATCCCATTGGGAGGCCCGAATCACCCACCCTTCAGTCCTCAGGGTCGGATTACCAATCCTGATCCTTCTGAGGACCTCTTGGGGAGGAGACTCGATCGGCGCTGGCACCCATACCATTGCCTTTTTGAGTTGTTCAAGGGCCGACTGCTCAATGATTTTGAGCGCCAGTCCCTCCTTCTTGATTTTACTTGCAGCCACTTTGAGCCAAGTCAGAGAGCCCCCATCCGCACAGGTCACCATAACGGCTCCCCGAGCAAACGAGTGTCCCTCAAAACTTGGCACAAATGAGGCGCCAGTCTTGTACATATCCTCATGCAATTGCGCGAGGATATGCGCATACTGCTCCCTGGTGAGCAGATTGTCTGGGTAGCCATCGCGGATGATGGCCACCTTGAGGTCGCTGCTTGCAGCTTCCCCGTACGACTTCCGCTCACCGGGGACCGTGCATACCTTCTTGGAAGCCTGCCTGGCCTCTGGTGGCGTGTTATGCACCCGAGGCCTCTTGGCTCCCCCTTTGGTGACATCAAGCTTAACCCCGCTGGGACCAGCATTGTCATGCGTGTCCCGGCTTGGTGGTGCTGATGTCACCTCTTTACAAGGGCCAGTTGGGCCACCTTTCGGTATCCCTTCTGTCGCCCTTGCAGCCCTTCTTCTTCTTTTCTCGGCACCGCAAATAGACTTGCGGTGCCTTTTCGGTCTTTCAGGTGATGGGGCAGTTGTTCCCGGCATAGCCTGAGCCCTCACCGCTCCCATCATCTGATCGTCTTCATCTTGATTGGGGGACCCGGTTTCAGGGCACCTCTCAGGAGCCTCCTTCGTAAGGGCCCTATATAGGTCGCCCATCTCAAGAGTCTCCCCAGAGGTCCCTTCCTCCTGAGCCCTCCCCTCTTCTTTATTATTTGGTGAGTCCATATAGATCCCACGAGTAGCAAGGGAAGTCTTGGTCCACCTCCGCAGAGCCCCGCATGCGGAGGTAAGGCTACCTACAATGGGGTTTCGCCCAGTTCCCCAAGGTGATGACCAGTAGATGCCGATCTTCTGTTCGGCCACGCATCCTATAGGCCCGGTCATCCCACCGAAGGATTCAGGATTTTTGACAAGGTTGTCTCCTCTTGGTCCAGACAGTCAAGTCAAGACCCCCCCCCATCCCTCCGGTCCGCGAGACATGACCACAGACCAGGGAACGTTGGTATAACAGGTGATTTCGAGGTAACCTCGAACATTCGCCTGGCATCGTAAACCCTATGTGCAGTCCCTTAGCCACGATACTACAGCTGGGATAGGTGAAGTTGGTCCGCGGCAGGGTTGAGGGCTGCCAGTTGAGGTTTTATGCTCAACGAGCCCCCACTTCCTCGCAACCTCTTCCTCACATAGATCATCGTCAGAGGCCCTCCTATCCGCCACCTGGAGACGCGCCGGGTTGGTTCTTCACCCCCTCCACACCAGTAAACACCCGAGAACAGTAACGAACATCGTGTATGCCCACTGATGCGGACCCGGAGTCAGAACATTCAGCGTCTCACCAAACATTGTCCTTATTTCCATACCCCTTGATTTTGGGAATTGTTAAATTAGCAGCATTTGTTGAAATTTGGTGGAAATGGTTATAACTAGTCGGAAAAAAGGATTCAAAACTATCAACTATATTATTCTGATACATCTCCCAGTTAGCCATTTTCAGATTATATTTAGGTAAGAAGTTATATATATATTATATAACGGGTAAGTGATCGCTTTTCCCATGGTCGTTGCTAACAGAAAAATTGAAATTATTGACCAGAATAGCTGAACAGAAAATTACATCAGGGGCTCCTAATCTTTCATTGGGTCTCCCGACCCTGGTGGGTGAACCATCATTTAATATGACAAAATTGTAATCTAGAATAATTGACAGCAAAATGTTACCATTAGGATCCTGATCTCTCGGGCTCCAGGCTGGATCATGGGCGTTAAAGTCCCCGCAGACAATGATTGGCTTGCCCACCTGCTGATGAAATAACCTTTAAAAGCACAAATAATTTCACCTAATATCAGGGGGACTATATATTGAGATAAAATCTATATTATTTAATTCTATAGCCAAGCAGTGGCACCTGTTTGGAAATAATGCCTGACTTGTATCTATAATTTTAAATGTTAAATTTTTCCTTGAAAGGATAGCAACACGTCCAGAGCTGTTATCCCCATCCTCTCTGATCATGTTATACCTAGAAATAAAAAAGAATCTATCTTTTTGAGAAAAGTTTCATTCAATGAGATGAGGTCAGGTTTCAAATCTATAATATTTTGTATCAAATATATTTTATTACTGACAATGCTGCGTATGTTCCAATGAATAATGCAATTCATTAGAAACAGGTATTACAAAACTGAAATTATGAGTATATAAGGTTAACTAAAAAAACCGAAAAAACAAGAACTAGACTGGTCCTCACCAAAGGGTTTAAATTCTCTGGTGAGTGCTTCTTGGTGAAAAGTTGAAGTGCCCTTAAACAAGGGCCACAGTGCGATTAATTTTCAGTAGTAATAACCCAAAGACATTGATAATTGTTCGAAAAAATCTTATGACAGATTTCGAAAAAATGAAAAATGAAAAAATTTGCTTGGAAACAGACCGACGCCGTAGGCGGAGGTCTGTTGCCTACAAGCAACAAGCTTGAGAAAGTTGTCATAAAATTTTTGAGCATTTATCAATGTCCGAGGGTTATTCGGATAGAAAATTTTTTGTTTCAGTATTACAACCAAATCGTGACATTTCGAAATATTAAATATTCGAAACTTCAAAATCGAAAAAAATCAATATGTATCCATAGCAACGTGTGAAAATTGCCCATGGTCTGTTTTCAGTGTAATGTTGACATGATTGGCTGAGATTGTTCATATGATATAAAATGAGGAAATTTGATTGGTTTTTGGAATTGTCAAAAAATTTTCAAGGCAATCAATTTTTGGATTATTTTCACACAGAGACTCTTCAAGTCACTGCAGGCGAATCCTTCCTTATTAAAAATATCATCAATTAAATTCTCATTCAAGATCATTTTGCTTCTCTTACCTTCAATAAAATTTTCCTCTGGAGCGGGGCGATTCTGTTCATTATTAATATTACATTCATTATAGATGGCAGAATTGATAACAGGTCTTACCTGTCTTCCAGTAGGTTGACTAATCAGGCATTGTTCATGCGCCTCTCTATCGTATCCTCTTCCTCGAGGTGTTCTCCTTGATCTCTGAACTGCCACCGAATAATTAATTGAGGAGGGAATTGGGGTAGAATATGTGTTAAGAGAGGGAATTCTGTTGCATTACCTCTATTTTCATAATTGTTCCTTCCAGGAACCCCCAGCAGCCTAGGGAACAGTCTTTCATTTCCAAAATATGAGTATCCTTTATTGGCCATTTCAGCATGGATAGATTTTTGTCTGTTAAACTCCATACAATTTTTGGATGTTGACAAATGGTTTCCCCTGCAATGGACGCAGGTTGGTTCCACATCTTTGTTAGTGCAATCCATAAAGTTATGGTTCTCAGTGCAATGTGAACATCTAGGTTTCCCTCTACACTGAGCCTTATGGAGTCCATATCTTGAGCAATTTAAGCAGATTATAAGTGGGCTTACATATATCACTACTTCTATCATGCAGTTATAGAGAATTATTTCTTTTGGCAGTTTACTAACATCAAAGGTTATTAAAAATGTATTTGAGGGAAGAAGTTGTATTTCTCCGTTTTCATTCCTGATTCTTCTGTTCAGCCTTTTGGCTGATATTATTTTGATCTTCTCCAGCCCCCGTATGGCTTCGGCTTCCTTGATAAAATCTTCTTCATCTATGGCATTCCCTATTCTTCTGGCTATTTCACGCGAGGTTACTAGTCTTTGTGTTATGTTAAGGCGGTAACCTCCGTTTTTAAGGGTGTTGTTTTTGAGAAAATTGTTTGCAGCCAGGGCTGTGCGGAATTCGATCTTCAGGCGGTTAGCACCTTTTTTTGATATTCTTTTTATGCCTTGAACATCTGCTCTCTTCAGCAGTTTTCCCACGTTCATCGGATGTATATAACCTACTTGATTTTTATCGCCTTCCAACATGACAAGAAATGGGCCAAAGTTTGTTGAAGGATATTCTTTTTTTTTGTTTTCTGCTTTATTCAGTTTCTTGAGTATCTCGTCTATTTCATTAGTAACTAACTGTTCGTTTCTAAGTTCCACATGTAGTTCTTCTATTTCTTTTAAAAAGAGGTTTAGGTCTTTTTCAGATGGATTGAAAAAAAAAGGTGTGTTTACCACTTCTTCAACTATTTTTTTACTGGATGGCGACATCCGGTCGACTAGGTGAACTTCATTTTTATTTGACACATAATTATTAACGTTAGTCACAACAGGCTCGTCATCCCAATTTTCTACTTCCATAAACCCGGAGGAGGCTCCCGCCGATAAAATTAGTTTTTATAAACTTTTTTTTATTGTTAAGACCACGCCGCATACACAGGCACAAAAAACCCCAATACAAAAGCGTTAAGCACTTAGGTATATTATTTTTACAATGAACTTTGTAACTTAAAAACTACTATACTGCTATAACAATAAGCAACAGAATATTCAACAGACTAGTTTTGATTGTGACAATCAAATTTAAAATTGAACGTCAATGAATATAATACTTAGTTAAAATGGAAAACATACTTAAAATTTGGAGTTATTGAAACATGAAACTCCATAATGACATTATATTAAGGTAGGAGTCACAGATGACACAGATCACCTACACATTGTGACATATAAATATAAGCGTTTTCGATTATTTACTTTTGGCTGCTAGTAGCAGCTCGTAGTGACTGAATTATGTTCGTTTATTACCGGGCGTGACGCCTAGTCTTACCTTCCCCTTGCCCCTTAAGCACATACACGGACATTAAATATTTGACGTTTGACCGGTTTGACGTTTATTTAAAGGTTAAGATTGTGCCGATTACGATTTAATACGATTTAAACCTTACTAAAAATATCTAAATATGCAAAATTTTATCATCAAAAACATTATAATTGAAAACTGTTCTCCTAACAATACAGGAAATTCATTGGCATTGGCACATGTCAGATGGTTTTGAGGATCCTAAAAAATCGTGTTCGATTTGCTCAAAAGTCGTGACGACTGAGGCGTCACGCACAAGTGCTTGAAGCCCAAATAAACGAAAGCAACATATGAAACATGAAATAAAGTTGGAATAGTGCACTGCAGTTATCGCGCACAAATAAGGGCAAGCACTAACCTTAATAATGTTTCCCTTATTCAAAACATCAAATGCACAAGCGTATATGTCACTATAAGGACAGCACTATTACTGCTTGACCTTATAAAAGTTCCAATAACTCTCTATTTTCGCTGCGATACGTCATATTACTTGACAGTAAAATTCCCGCCTTTGATTTGATCTAGGCTTACGCTGTGCTGCAAGCGCATGCTTAATAGTTTTGACCACACGGTGATGTCAAAACTACGATTTTCAAAAATTGTGGATTACGTCCTATTGCAAATAAGCCATCGATTTAAAGAAATGATGGAGTTGGGCAATCTTCATGTTGATTACAGAACATTCTGGAGCTGCATTCTTTTTTGCGAGTTAAGTAACATTGTTAGTGAATTCTCGCAATTATGGGAGTTTATCATTTATGCAAAAGAATTATAACAAAAGATTCTCTGGCACTAGAGTAAAAATGGGAATTCTTTCTGATTTCCCGATGGAGAGAACTTATTCGTATTGATTTGGTTAGAATCCAGCACATAGCAGATTTTACATTCAGTTCTGTTCTGTTCTCCACAATCTATGTTCCACTTTAAATGATGAATGGGAAGAGGATGAAGTTCAAATAGAGGACCACAGAAATAATGAGGAGCTAAGAATTGAGGAAAAAGTGAAACATTGTATTTTTCATAGAAATACACAAAAATGCTTATATTATTCTAAGACTAACTAATTGAAACACCTGATACTTCCTACATTTTTAAAATATTCGTGTGATTTTTGTACACGAAGATATACCAAATTATTTTATACCGAATAAATTCCTCAGTAATTGAAGTTTTTCGTCATGTCGTGTTTCTTTATTTTTTATTAGACTCTTTTCTTGTACCTACTGTTTTCAACACAAGTGCTTCCTATTTTCTCCTTTTGCATTGCTTTTAGGAGTGTCGTTTGATTTTGGTCTTTCATTACTTCTGGTTCAATACTTTGATCGATGTTGGCAATTTGATTGAGTTCATCTTCAAACTTAATTTCTGTTCTCTTGTTGCCAAATTGATTATTATTTGCGTTTCAAACTGTTTTGAATTTATTTTCAACTTGCTGCGCAGTTCTATTGATTTTGAATTCAAATTTTACTTCATTTGTTGCCTACTCCCAAATTTTCTTTTGGTTAGAAATGTTTATTGATAGGACCCACTTCAGCTATGTACTCAGAGTTATCCAAAATCATTCTTGTCATATACTCGGACCATTCAAAATCTCAGTATGAATTTAGGGAAAACATGTCTACTCAAGACCCGATTAAAATATTGACACAAAATATATATCAATGTTTAGATGAGTCTAAGCCATCAATTGGTGTCTTCATAGACTTGAGAAAAGCCTTTGATACAGTGAACCTCTCTATATTACTCAAAATTCTAGAAGATATGGGGATAAGAGGCATACCACATCAACTTCTCAGTAGCTATCTACTAAATAGGCGACAAAGAGTGAAAATGGATGATAGTGTGAGTGAGGAAAAAATAATTTCATGTGGTGTACCCCAAGGAACGATCCTTGGACCAATATTATTCAATATTTACCTCAATAATCTATTCCTATTGAATACCCACTCAAAAATTATCAGCTTTGCGGATGACATAGTCATGTTCTGCAAGGACGATGACTGGTTCAATCTGAAACTTAAGCTAGAATGTGACCTGAGAAAAATAAAGGAATGGTTCGACTATAGATTACTATCAATCAATTTCGATAAAACGTACTACTTACCTTTCAGTAGCTATGATGTTCCCCTCCCAGAATATGACATAGCGATATCCGACATAACTTTCATAAGACCTGTCAGAAAATAAAATACCTCGGCATAATTCTGGATAAGAATCTAAGATGAAACCAACATGTACTACATCTAGTAAAAAAATTGCGTTGCATTCTGTACAAATTCAAAAAGATAATAGGAATACTCAACCATAACCAAAAAATAGTTTTGTACAAAAGTTTGGTAGAAACACACTTGAACCACGGCATAATCGGTTGGGGAGGAGTCTCTGAAACGCATTCTCTTGAAGTCATTCAAACACGCTTTTTAAGATGTATTCTACAAAAATCATACGACTATCCTAGCAACCTCCTCTACTCGGAAACAGCAATATTCGACCCAAGGCAACTATTTTTCATAAATATAACTACGGTTTAATATAAACACAAAAATAAATTGATGACCTACAGCCATAACCATAATACCCGCCATAAAAAAGTATTCAAATACCAGTCATGCACAAGTCAGTCGGTCGAAGGACTTACCATTTTCTAGGCCCAAAACTTTTCAGGGATCTGCCAGAAGTACTAAAATGTGAACCAAACCTTAGAAAGTTTAAGAATAGACTCAAACTGTATGTCCAACATACTTCCCGTAAAGAAATACACGATATAATTGAAAATTAAATGCAACAATTATCCTTGCGATTATCATACAGAGCTCACCTCTAGTCATAATCATCTCAAACTACATAACTTTTCCGCTATTCCAAATTCTTTCAATTCTTGAGTTTTATCCGGTGACAGTTATATACTCTGATGAATTTTTTGGCTTTTCATATTGTGTTATACCGTGTTACTTGAAATATTGTACATTTTTTATACTTATATATTTTATATTTTTTAAACTTACATATTTTATTTTGTATACATTCAATCTTTAAATATCTCGTACATAGTACTTAATTACTGATTCACCTATATGCATTCTCACACACAAGCAGAGTGTTCTGCTTTGTAAGTATACTTTCAATTTGAATTATATTTATATAGATAATCCTATAACGATGTGTATTATTATATTATTATTATCCCTATACTACTTATCTCTCATACTCATACACATTACTCTTATACTATGTCTTATTTAGCTGTATCTCTTCTGTATCTTATTTTATATTGTATAAACCTCATATAGAATTAAATTGCCTATCACGCACAAGCCGTATCTACATTAGCTTCTGTGATTATTTCTGTTTATTCATAAAATATTGGTACGCATTGTAAAAAAAAAATTTCTATTATTACTGAATAAACATTATTATTATATTATTATTATTATTCAATCAATTTTTTTACGTCCAAATCCTGTACAGGATCTCACATATTTTGCATATCTTCTCTGGGTGATGTTAGAATTAATTAATGCTTCTCCATTCAAAAAGGCAGTATCCATCTTTTCCTGATAGAATAATTGTAATTATGGAAACCTGAAGAGAACTGAAATGAATAATGCAAAACCTCGGGAACTTAGCTTTTAATAAACATACAAATTGTACATATTACGAGAGTAAAATAAATACATCAATGACGTGACATAACTAATCGTCTTACTTTGACATATACGTCATAGCATCAAGCAGGTCACAAACACAACACAGCTCTAAAGAGTTTGATATACATCATTCTCCCACACTATAGTCTTTGAGGTAGCGGGGTGGATTCCTCGTCCTGCCAGACCTTCTCGGAGCTTGGACAACATGAGCATGAGCTTCTGTGACAGGCGATGATGAACTACGAGGCGTGGTCTGAACCGGTGCTATCGGAGCTTCTTCCTGATGCGGTGAGCTGGGAGAAGAGTCTGGATGGAGCGGCGAATTCAGAGGAGTCATAAACGTTTCAGGCGATTCATTTTGACTCGAATCAGGCTCCTCTTCTGAATCAGGTGTATCCAAGTCTATCTCCGATGCATCTATTACTTCCCCTTCACCTCGTCGTCCAATAGGCGCGAGATGACGATTCGATACTGTTGTCTCCCGTCCGTCTTGAAGTCTGACAAATGAATATTTAGGATTTGCTTGTAATAACTCCACTTCCTCGACCAAAGGTTGGTATTTGTTGTTTCTGTCGAATCTTTTCATAAGAACTTGACCAGATTCAGATAACCATGAAGGTATAGTACTGCCGTTGGGTGATCGGCGAGTATGTTTGAACATTCGTTCGTGAGGAGTACAATCCGTTGCTGTACAGAGAAGCGATCTTATAGAGTGTAGAGCCACAGGTAGGTATTTCTCCCATGACTCTATCGGCGCGTTATGCGAACCGCAGGCAAGCTGCACAGTTTTCCAAATGGTTCCGTTTAGTTTCTCGACTTGCCCGTTTCCCTGCGGGTTATAAGAGGTGGTTCTGCTAGTGGCGATTCCTTTCGAGTGTAGAAAGTCTCTTATTTCTGAAGATAAGAACTGGGTGCCTCTATCCGAGTGTATGTAAGCAGGCAAACCGAAAATTGTGAAAATGTTGTTGAGGTGCTTGATAACGGTCTTAGCGCTCATGTCGCTGCACGGGAACGCAAATGGAAATCTCGAGAATTCGTCAATAACCGTAAGAATATAACGGTTCTTAGTGTTGGAGGGAACTGGCCCTTTGAAGTCAATACTCAATCTTTCTAGCGGTGAAGTAGCTTTCAAAAGTTTCGGAAGAGATTCAGCATTCTTAAAATATCTGGGTTTGATTGTATTACATAGTGTGCAGTCGTTGGTCATCTTCCTTACTTCTTCGAGTGTGTATGGCAAGTTTTTAGTCTTCAACCAATGGAACATTCTTGTGATGCCAGGATGGCATAGGGCCTCATGTAGCGAGTGGAGCTTAGATGTGCTCGTCGTTGTTGTTGCGCAACTGCATATGCGTGACAGAGCGTCTGCAGCTCGATTATCCTTCCCTGGTCTGTACACAATTTCAAATTTGTATGGAGCCAGTTCAAGGCGCCATCTTTGAATTTTTTCATTTTTTATCTTGCTGGGGTGTTTATTGTCAAACATAAACGACACCGACTTTTGATCCGTTATTACAGTAAAAGGTTTACCGATTAAGTAATGTCGCCATTTCTTGAGAGACTCTACTATGGCATAAGCTTCTTTTTCCACAGAATGTTTAAGTTCACTCCTATTTAAAGATCTTGAAAAGAATGCCACTGGGCCCAGATTCTTGAAACGAAGGATCTATGTTCTCATGAGAAAAGTGGGCGGAGTTCTCTCGAAAGTGTCTAAATCATATTCTTGAATAGATGTGACAGTTCACATCACCGATTTTCGAGAGAAGTGGTTTCTACTACTAATATTTAAGGGAACGGAGCGTTCCCGGGCGTTCGTGTAAATTATTTTGACCACAGCACACATATGTGCTGTGATTTTGACGTGGGGAAATTAAGATAACCTCAATTTGGCTGGGTTCTTGTTTGAAAAATTTACTTTGGATATTTTATTTTAATTTTTTTTAATACGAGTGGAAGTAGATTACATGGTTCAAAAATTTTGATCGACGATGGAAGGAAGGGCCGCACTTTATGGGATTGTTTTTAATAATCTTCAAGGTAAGTACATTATTTATCCATCTAAAATGAACACATAAGAATTGAAATGAGTTGAACCGATAATAGTTGGTAACAGCTTTTTACCATATCCAATGTCGATAAACTTTATCACGAAAATACTTCCACTCTTCCACTTTTTTCACAGCCAAATCGCACAAAATACAGAAGTCAAAAACACAAAAAAAAATTAATACCCGCCGAATTACAAACTTTGGTTATGTTAACAGGTTCTTCTTCTTACTTGCATTTTAATCATAGAAAAAGTATAAATATATACTTTTTCTATGATTTTCATCATAATTTTTTCTTCTTCTTTCTTTCAAATGGTGTGCTTTAGCTATAAAATATCTGGCAATATAGCATCAATCATCCGCATGACGTTTCACATCACTGGTGTTCAAGAATTAGATTTTAGAGTACCGCGTGAACGTTGGCGGATCGGAATGTTCATTTTGGTGAAGTGAACATTCCTTTTCTCTTGAACTTGAGAATCAGGGCCCTGGTCTAAAATCTTGACAGAGAGTGGCCGCTATTGAATGTTCGGATGCATCGGTTTCAACAGTGAATGGCATATTTTCGTCGATAGCGTGAACGGATGAAGCAGCGATAGTAAATTTTAAGCTTTCAAAACAAGATACAGCTTCTTCACTCAATGGGAACGTGTCTGCGTGAGCTAGTGGGTGGATCCGCTGAGAAAAGTTTGGTATCCACTTACTATAGTGTGCAAACATTCCCAGTATACGTCTCAGAGAGGGGAGATCGTTGCGCTTTTCGTTATCAGAACTTGAGCCCTCCGTGGGGACTGGCTCTCTTCGATAATGCCTTCGTCCAACAACTTTTTGATTTCGTCTTTGATAAAAATCTGATCCTCGGAACTGTGTTTGCGGGATTTGATAACAATGGGTTTGCAGTCAGAGGTTACGCTCAGGAATAATGGAGCAGCAGGAACAGAAGCTTCAGCCACACTGCAGACTTTGAAAGCTTCTTTCGAACCGCCGAATTCAAACTCGAGGCTCGAATGGTGTGCCAAGACATCGTGACCGATAATTAGATCGGCACAAAGGTTCTTAACGATCAGCAGATTTGTATTTTCGTACGAGTGGTTGCCTATTTTTATATTTTGGCATACCAGGCCTTTTACAGAAGAAGTATGTGACAATGAAGCCATTGAGACGGTTTGCGTGCATCGTTTTCTTTTCAAATTGCAGAGATCTGCGAAGTCTTCGTTTATGAAGCCTACAGAACTTCCAGTATCTATTAGCGCGTCACCTCGTACACCTTTGATGTAAGCAGGAACTACTGCTTTACGGAGTGAAGAAGGATTAGCTGCCACGATGCAGGCTTAGCAGTGATCGCATTCATCAGAGAGGTCAGCAGACGCACTTACTTTGCTCCTAGAGCGGCACACCTTTGCGTAATGTCCTTTTCTGTCACAGGATTTGCAGATTGCTTCCCTGGCTGGGCAATTCTTCCATGGATGAAGTGTGGAACTGCCACAAAAGAAGCATTTACGTCCTTGGGAACTGCTAGTGTCTTTTGAGGTAGCGGCAACAGTAGGATTATCGACATTTACAGGAGTGCCGTGCGATGGTCCGGGTATGGCACTAACCGTAGGATTGTTGAAATTTTGGGAGTTGATATTTGCCATCTCCATAGCGCGTGGCGTGCAGTATCATACGTATTATCCAGAGTCAAATTCAAGCTTTCTAGTAGTCTTGGCTGATTGTGTCATCTCTGTTTGTTGCATCATCTACGGCTGCAAATTCACAGTCTTTGGCTAGTTGCTTTAAAGATTGTAAATAAGTATCCACTGATTCACCTGTATCCACTGATTCACCTGGCTGCTGCCTTCTAGTGGTTAGGACATGGCGAGCATATATGATATTATTCGGCTTCACGTAGATTTTGTCTAGAGTCACAATTGCTGCGTCGTAGTCGCTACATTCACTAATGTAGGCGTAGACTCTTGGCGATATATTATGTGGTTAACTAAAAGTTGTAACTTTGTTCCTGAACTTAGCTGTGCTTCAGCAGTTGTGCTAGCGGCCAAGAAGTTGATAAACGTTTTCTTCCAATATGCCCATTCTTCCGCAGTTGACTGTACTGCTGGGTCTCCATCGAATCGCTCGGGTCTCAAGTACTTTTCGATTATGTTTATTAAATTGAAATGAATAATGCAAAACCTCGGGAACTTAGGTTTTAATAAACATAAAAATTGTACATATTACGAGAGTAAAATAAATACATCAATGACGTGACATAACTAATCGTCTTACTTTGACATATACATCAAGAACCTACCTTCGAAATCATTCATAGTGCACAAAATTTCTCCGTTTTCATTTCGGCGTAAACAATTGTTCTGATCTTGAACAAAATCTTCAAATATAACATCCATGTTCTTGTCCATAATGCACAATTTATAGAATTAATATTGAATTTGAAGGTTCCATAGTCGAATGAGCTTATAGTACCACAGAAATTCGCCATCTGATCTAATCTGAGCAGCCCTAAATACGCTCCTACACCGAATGAGAGTGGCTCAGTTGAATGCGCTAGTAGATTATTGTATTTGATAATTAGCTGTAATGTCAGTGTCAATGACAGTTGGGTGAAAATAATTTTTCGCAAATTTATGTAATGTAGAACAAATTCCAGTTTTTGGGTAAGTAAACCAAATGCCTATTAAGTACTTGTTTAGGGAAGAGGGTGAAGTTGATTATAGGTTTAGTTTTTTTTTTAAATTATGACGAATTACTATTCCACCTTTATATGCATTTAAGCAGTACAATATCGCTGGTTCTCCAGAACAGTGACACTACTCAAAAATCGCAAATTTTTATGAGAATGAATTAAAGTAGCTGAAAGTTAATATTATGAACCAATATTTTTTCACTAATTTTACTATTAGTTAATCACATTATAGGTTTATATAACATTATTTATTCAAACAAGAAAACGCATTGTAATCCCAATAACTTTTTATTTAACAAATTAAAATAAACTTACATAAATGTGTCGTTATCGTCGAAAAAAAAAATGGTTATTTTCAAAAACAAAATAAACCGAAATAGTAGTTTACCCAACCAGTGCAGAAAGTATCAATATAAAGAAACATTTATTATTAAATACGGGTCCGGTGATCTATAGGGACACACGATTCTTTGACTGATTTTGTGAAAAATCGATAGTACTCACATATTTTGAAGATTATCCGTTGAAAAATTTGCGAGTTATACACAATTTACAGAGAAAAATACAATAAAAGATTTTTTTTCTCCACTTGAGCCATCACTTTTTGGCCCGATATTTTAAACAAAAAACAGTTTAACTGTATCGCACTGTACAGGAGAGTGTATTCTTGTACATTATTATTGAGATGCGAAATCAAATATTTATTAAAACTATATTTTTTATTAAATTTATTCAACCCAAACTCAAGAAAATAAATGAAATTACAGACATTTTGTATTTGGGGATATCCTCACATTGTGTATTTGAAAAAGGGGGAGGAAATATAATCATTACATTCACCCTTCCCCTTAAAAGATATCCAATGCTTTGTAATGAACATTGAGTTATTCAGGAAGGGGAAGGGAATAATATAAACATTGGATTCACCCTTCCCCTTAAAAGATATCCAATACTTTGTAATGGCCATTAAGTTATTTAAGCAGGGGGAGGGAATATAAACATTGGATTCACCCTTCCCCTTCTTGATTTACTTGATATGCGCGTACTAAAATATTGAATGCATACATGCAGTCACCCTTCTCATTGTTGAAAAATATCCAATACTTTGTAACGCGCATATCAGTTACTAATCCACTGATTATACTCTCTTCCTTTTCTTGAATAACTCAGTGTGCATTACATTGCATTCATCACTAAAGCAGTGCGATTAACATTTCCTGTTCGAAAAAATATTATATATTTACTACAAATTCGGTGTATATTTGTGGTTATCGCTGATTTTTGACGGGCGTTACACACTACTGCTTACGCTAGAGCTTCTATGACATGTCACAATTCTATGTCATTTGTCATTTGATTTAATTGTTTCCGTGCAAATTTGAAGCCTCTCATATATATATTTATAAAAATGGTAATTTAAACAATACTTTGAAGAAACTCACTGAAATGTTGTTATTATTAGCGAGAAAACATGTTGTTGATCACTTTCTCGTTCAGTGTGATACGTTTAAACAGTTGTTTGTATGAAATATTTAGTCCAAAAGTGATGGTTCAAGTGGCGAAAAATAATCTTTTTTTTTTGATTTTTCTCTGTAAATTGTGTATAACCCGCAAATTTTTCGACGGATAATCCTCAAAATAGGTGAGTACTATCGATTTTTCGCAAAATCACTAAGAAATTCGTGTGTCCCTATAGTTCACCGGACCCATCAAATACATATAAACAAATTAATTATTATTAATATTAATATTAAACGTGCAATTGGTAGAATTCTGCAAATTAATTGCAGAGGCTAAAATGTTTTCCAATGAAGTCAGATTTCGGTTTTTCACTGCTTTGTCAGCCCTAATTGTTGCAACTGTGGCGATGGGAACTTGGCTGGAAAAGGTCATTTTGGAAAGCTTCACCGGCGGCAGCTGCTGACTAGTGGAAGTGCCAGCGACAGCGTCACTGAAGTTTAATATTTCATTCGATAGGCGCTTTTGGAAAATGAGCTTTCTTCATAACCTTTTGCGACGTTAGAAGATTTCCAACCTCCGAGGCGTTTAATATTTGTTATTTCTTCTCCGGAATCTGCAAGCATTGTGGCGGCGGAGCGTCGGGAACTGTGTGCGGGAACTGTGGCTTTCTTGAACTCACATACTTTCTGAACAAATTGAGCAATTTTCCATTTTCAGCCTCCTCGGAAATCTTAAAGCTTCTGAACGAGTGGTTTTTTGTGTCTGTGATATTTTTTATCAATATTTGTATAATTAGTGGGAAAAGCATAATATTCCCAAACGACTGTGTAACACAGGAGTTTAGGAATATGCTTTTCACACGAATTATACATACTATTTTTTCTTCGATCGTTGATTTACATTTAAGAAATTAATTGAAAAATATTTTATTCAAGAAGTAATCGAGTAAGTTTAGATAGGTTTCTCTATGTTCATATTGAAATATAGAAGTGGTAACCATGGAAATTATTTTGTTTTGACAAAAGTGAAATAATTTTTCTCCGATCGAATGTATTGATGAATCACCTAAAAATAAAGTAGGATGTGGCTAATAAAATATTCAACACCCCTGCCTCGACTTCAAATAAAAATGATCGAAACGAGATAAACCAAACAATTAGCCATGCAGCTTCAAGGTATATAAATTCTCGTTGCCCTCCAGTACAATTTACCAATTTTACAAACTGTGCAATAAATGTAAGTATTAACAATATTAACAATTACCCGACACCCTGAGGGTAAAAGGGCTCAAGATTATATATATATATATATATATATATATATTAACAATAATTAATTTGTGTTTAAGAATACCGTTATAAATTAGATGTTTCTTTTATTTTTTTATAACAACTTCATCAATATAAAAATTAAAACCATACTTTGTTTCATTTTATTGTAATAATCCATTTGTTACATTACCGCACGCTACAGCAGTGCGGTAAGAATATTACTGCACTGTTATTTTCTAATTGCTTAGCAACTGCCCACTATTCTGGAATGTTGAGGTTCGCGCATAGAAAACAGTTCAAAACAGTATCACTTCTCCCACGATCGGAGAAAAAAATATTTCCTTTGTCATCAATATGATCTAAAGACATCTTTGTTAATTCTTCTCGCCTACATGCGCCTGATGTTTTTTATATATGCCGTGACTTTGATTGCTCAAATCGACGTCTTTTTCAGTTTAATTACACTTTTTAACATTAAGTACCTGGACAAAAGAGTGTTTGGCTTGCATGTTCTGGAAATTTCAGAGACATAAGCCGAAAAACGACTTCTTTGAAAGTTTTGATTCCATTATTTTGGCAAATAAAATATAATCCTTTTCATACCTATAACGAAATTTTGATGGTGGTAGATCCAAGTTTGCAGCTCTAACCGCTTCCCAAGCTGACTCTGGCAAATCTTCGTCTGAAGAATCTATGAAAAATTATCTTCTAGAAAAAGCTGCGACGGTAAAATTGGTTGGATCGTGGTAAAAGTGATACTGTTTTGACCTGTTTTCTATGCGCAAAGCTCAACATTCAAGAATAGTGGGCAGTTGCTAAGCAATTAGAAAATAACAG
This sequence comes from Galerucella calmariensis, assembly GCA_910591675.1. Lineage (NCBI taxonomy): Eukaryota > Metazoa > Arthropoda > Insecta > Coleoptera > Chrysomelidae > Galerucella > Galerucella calmariensis. The sequence goes on from CAJUYG010001496.1 coordinate 28,982, forward strand.
TGCGGTAATATTCTTACCGCACTGCTGTAGCGTGCGGTAATGTAACAAATGGATTATTACAATAAAATGAAACAAAGTATGGTTTTAATTTTTATATTGATAAAGTTATCATAAAAGAAACATCTAATTTATAACGATATTATTGAAATCAAATTAATTGTTGTTGATATTTACATTTATTGTACAGTTTGTACAATATGTAAATTGTACTGGAGGGAAATGAGAATTTATAGACGTTGAAACTGCATGTTTAATTGTTTGGTTTATCTCGTTTCGATTATTTTAATTTGAACTTGAGGCAAGGGTGTTGAATATTTTATTAGCCACTTCTACTTTATTATTGAGTGATTCGTCAATATATTCGATCTGAGAAAAATTACTTCACTTTTGTCATAACAAAGTAATTTCCATGGTTACCACTTCTGTATTTCAATATGAACATAGAGAAACCTATCTAAACTTACTTTATTTCCAGGGGTGCTATTCTCGAGCTTACCCGAAAAGTTGCTCATACGAAAGTATTCTTCAAAAAATATGCGCATGCGAATTTAAAACCGTATTCTCGAACACCACTAGAACAACTTGATTATGTACACGAACATCTTTCGTGTGACTAATCTGACAACACTGTGTCAAAGCAGTGCATCCATCCTAAGAACAAGTTCCACTTCAAAGGTTAATGTTGATGTTGGTGATATCTTCCTTTTCTGTTAAATTCGACAATTTTAATTTGTCAGACGCCCATATACTGACGATTTTTCTGTCTCGGTACACATACCTTTAGTCGTAGGATTTATACCTAACCTTAACGTCATAACAGAGACAAACTGATTTTTGATTATAAAACCTATATATCTCTGCCTTTAAATTATATGGTTGTGGGTCATTATGTGTTCCATTCCAAAAAAAAATTAGAACGGATAATATATCCCAAGAACAGAAAGAAACTTGTAGAATTCATGGAAAGTAACGTGAAACTTTTCTCTCTGCATTCGATTTTGACGTTTCTCATAGGAGTGTGATTTTCGAGTTCACACGAATATTATGCGTGTACGGTTATTTCCACATGAAGTTTTTCATATACGGTGCTAAATGTGTATCTTTCAACACCATTCGAATAAACGTTCGTACACGAAGAATTAAGCAGCCGACAACACCGCATAATCGTATGGTCTTGTCACTTGTAACATTTGAGGAGCAAATATACCTTATCTATGCAGTTCTAATAGTTCTATGCAAAGAATATACCAACCACTGTATTAAGTGTAGTGAGCCCAAACTGGCTTTTGATATTATTTATTTGGCATTTTTCCTTTATCATCGTTTGTTGTTAAAAAATTGTAGATTCAAGTTCCAGTGCTGCTCTTGATAAAAAATGTGAGAGTATTTCTGAATATTCCTAGGAGGTCTATCTGCTAACTCTTCCGCTTCTTGTATAGCGTTAATGAATTTTAAATGAATTAAATCATCAAAAACTGCCATATTATAACTGATTATAGGGTTAATTTTATAAGAAGTGGTTAAAAATTAACGGTGCGCCGTTATATTTGACAAAGCTTCCGCTATTATAAATGTTTTGATCTATACCTAGTCAAGATTATAATTCGAATATCAACATGTATGGTATCCAATAAAGAGTTTTTCGTTAATACTTTAAAGTTTAATATGTATACAGACTTGCAAAAATGGGTTAGCAGATTGTCTTATTTTTAACTGTGCGTTAAAATTTAACATTTGCTCATAGAATTGCTCGTTGTATCATTTATTATTCAAATTAATGACATACCAAACACAAATATTCTCAATCTAGGTTATGTAAATTTACACTTTCCGTACACGAAAACATTTATTCGAATGGAATGAACCCACTCGAAACAAGCCATATGAAAGTGTTCGTATACGATTACCGTTCGAGCATGTCGAAAATTAGGTTATTTAAATTTCATACGAAAATGGCCATTTTTCGTATACGGTTTACTCCCGAACGGTTTCGAAAATCGCACCCCAGACCCAGTAGAAAATATTCGCATGAAAATATTCTCCTACGCGACCATAAAAATCACATTCTATCGATCAAGAATACGAATTTGGAGTTCTCATACGAAAAACCAATAAATTCGCATACGCAAATCATTCTCATAAATTCGAGAATAGCACCCCAGGTCAAGACAAGCAGATTCCAGGACGATCCGTAGGCGAGTCCTGGAAGCTTGGGGAGACCTGAAAAACACTAATTTCCGTTTGCGTGATGTACAATATTTTTTTGACTTCTTTATTTACATTTTTCACTTTTGTTTCTCGACACCAATTTTTAAATGCGTCGACTTCTCGTAACGGACTTTTGATTTTACTGGTAATATATCGTAAGTCGCTTTCCTCGCTGCTTCCAAAATTTCTTCTGGAATCTCATTTTCCGTGTCGGATAATTCAAAATCTGAAATCATATTATTGTTAAATTTGCGCACTCGCAAAATAAGTGTGACATGAACGACAAATTAAAAATCAACGAACTGTCATCACTCGACAATATATCGAAACGTTGTTACCATAGTAACGAATTCAAGATAGATTGTATTTTAAGAGAGCAATTGGAAAAATGGAAAATCAGGGACCGGAAAAACCTTTTATTCACAACCATATATGTAATGCTGTTATTACTAACGTCATTGAAGGTTAGAAAGTGTCACATTACACCGCCTTGACCGCCCGCCCTCTGAAATAATGTGATCGTCAATATATTTTCGATGAATATTTTCTATATTTAAAAATATAACACATTGATGAATATTATAATACCTATTTCTGGAGGGGTACAATCCATCAATTCTTCATCGGAGGACATTTTTCTTGATTTATTATTCGTGAACTTAACATTCATCCGACGGAACAAAGATTTATTAATTTTGATATTATGGTTGTAAATAAAACAGTATACAAACTTCTGTAGGAAGTTTCATTCCTGTCTCGAGATAATGGCTTACTAACTCATCTCTCGACAGTAATGAAACTCTTCCCACCTCGGTGTGTAATATACTATTGCCGGTCCCTCACGTCCATTTTCCGGTCTTGGTCGGCAAAACGTTATTTTCTGGACGAAAAATTGTCCAGAATAGATATATTCTCTGGTCGGTCTTAAACAACAACAACACTTGTTACATTAATGTCAAATATTTCTTAAATATTCCTATTTCTCATTAAATTATTTCGGAAAGTACTGTTGGGTGTTTTAACATATTAGAAAATCAACTAAAATATCTATTTATTCTACAGTTTATATTAAAATAACTACTAGTCCTAGTATATCATAAAGTGGTTCTTTTGTTGACCACAACAGTTGTCGCTGGAAAATATGACATCTAATTTATTATTGTTGCTAGCTTTAAAGGAACTTGTAAACACAAGAACTAATTGCATCTATGCCTCGATTACCTTGACCTTTGTGCCAGACAAAACATCAAACAACATTACTTTTTAAGTTATTATTGAATTTAGTAAAGCGTTGTCTGCAGGTTTTATTTTGTTCAAGTCTGTAACATTCATTCGTATTTTTGTTTTGTCAAATAAGGCAGTTATACAGTTGTCATTTTTACATTAAAAGATAGTTCCAGTACCAGTTTTTCATTTTCATATAATCATAATAATTCAAAAGGTTATGGGCCCAGATTACGTGAAATTGTAAAGGAAGATTAACTGCAGTAAATATCGTTATTTATTTTGTGCAAGATTTATTTGTGAACTCGAAAAAGAAAATTGGAAAGCAATTTATTTTTGAAGTTTTGAAGCCGATAATTATTGAAAGACAAAATAAATGGAAGGCGATCGCTTTAATATTGAAAAGCTGGAAAGCGGCAGCAACTGGCTTACATGGAAGTTTCAAATGCGTCAGATTTTAGATGCAAACCAACTTTTTGACTACGTCGATGGAACAAACGTCAAACCAGCAGCTGAATGTACAAATTATGCGAAGGAAATTGTGACTTGGAAGAAGGCGGATGCTATGGCTAGAAGAGCAATTTCCACGACATGCATGAAACAGACATTGCTGCAGATTATGAATTGTGAAACAGCTCAAGAGATGTGGGGCACGCTCAAAAGTACCTATGAGCAAACATCAAAGGCAAATATTTTATTTTTACAACAAAAATATTATGGCTACACAAAACAACCAGAAGATGATATTGCGACATTATTATCAAAATTAATGGAAATCGTTCAGCAATTACGTGATCAAAAAGAAATTATTTCTGAGTCCATGGTAATTTCGAAGATATTAATGTCACTACCGTCCAAGTTTAATCATTTTCATAGTGCATGGGAATCTGCAAACGCAGATAGTCAAACTTTGGCAAATTTGCGGGCTCGTTTGATGGCAGAAGAGCTTCGTTTGAAGTCGCAGGGTCAAGTTGAAGAAGTAGAGGCGTTAATGGCTAAGAGAACCTTCTCGAAGAAACAAATCAATAATTACAAGAAAGGAAATTCATCGAATAATAACAAAGCGACAGGTAAAAATGACAAACCGAAAGGCAAATGTTTCAAATGTGGGAAAAAGGGCCACTGGAAAAGGGAATGCTCAGAAAAAAAAGACTAGCTTCAGCGAGAGAAGAGAAGCAAATTCAAATGATGCTTTTATTTGTTACAAAACAACAAATGGAGACCAGGATTTTTGGATTTTGGACTCAGGTGCAACTGATCACATGAGTAATCGCCGAGAATGGTTCGAAAACTATACGGAAATAGCTGAACCAATTACAGTTGGTAATGGTGACAAGATCATGGCTCTCGGCAAAGGCGATATCAAGATTTTTGCTTTTAATGGAGATGAATGGATTCGCAAAAGAGTCATGGGAGTCTTGTTCGTGCCGGAACTGAAGAAAAATTTGTTTTCATCGGGAAAGGTGACAGATCGCGGGCATCAATTGAACATGAACAACGAAGGTTGCGAATTGCTGAAAGATGGAAACATTGTTGCAGTGGGAGTTCGCAGAAAAGGTTTGTTTCAAATGTTGTTCAGAACAATACAACCATCAAAGATTGAAACTACAGCGAGTGTAGCAATCAAAAACGCTACACTTCGTTCATGGCACGAATGTCTAGGACATCAGAATTCGACACATCTGAAGAAGTTCCTACTAAGTCGAGGTATTGATTTCATTGATGAGGAATTTGCATGTGAAGCTTGTGTCTATGGAAAGCATCATCGAAGCAGTTTCAAGAGTCGTGAAGAAAAGTCAAAGATGTGTGGCGAAATCATTCATACTGACGTGTGTGGTCTGTTTCAGACGAATTCAATTGGTGGATCCAGATATTTTTTGTTGCTCAAAGATGATTATTCACATTTTCGTTGGTATATTTCATGAAACAAAAATCAGAAGTAGCGGGTATTATCAAAAAATGTGTAAAACTGGTTCAGAAGAAGCATGGTCACAACGTTCGCAATATCAGATCTGACAACGACAACAGAGTTTGTCAATGAAAAGCTAAAAGTTTTCTTTGAAGCAGCTGGTATTCATCATCAACGAACTGTGCCATATACACCTGAGCAGAATGGTTGTGCAGAAAGGGAAATACGAACCATTGTTGAATCGGCAAGGACAATGCTTGAGGCAAAGAAGATTGATAAGAAATTCTGGGCGGAAGCAGTAAATACAGCTGTTTATGTGTTGAATCAGACTGGAACAAGCACAGTTGACAACAAATCACCGTATGAATTATGGCATAACAAGGAGGCGAAGCTAGACCATTTACGGATTTTTGGTTCGGAAGTTTTTATTCACATTCCAAAAGAAAAACGTCAGAAGCTTGACGCGAAGGCAGAAAAATGTATGTTTGTTGGTTATGACAATAATTCAAAGGGATATCGAGTTTGGAATTCGAAAACTGGTAAAATCGAGATCTCACGAGACGTCGTTTTTTTGTTGGAAAATTCAATGGGAGCACTCGATATTGGTGCTGAAGAAAAAGCTAGTGTGGACAGTAAGAATGAAAATAACGAAGACGAAGACAAATATGAATATGCGTCACTAGATAAACAGAAAAATCGTGGTATGACCTGTGATCTTGATAGCAGAAATATTGTCAATAGGCGTCTACGTGATCGTAACACATTAACACATCTGGTAACTGGTGAACATTCTGCAATGCTGGCAGTCAGTGATGAGCCAAGAACGTATGAGCAGGCAATAGGGTATTTTCCTATGAGCGGAAAAAATTAAAAAAGAGTCGGAGCAGGTACTTTGTGGTACTATTATGCCAGAAATCAATATTTCACACAAATAAATTAAACCAGTGATTTTTTATTAACTTAACAAAAATGGTAATTTTCAAATATTTACTCAGCGCGGGAAAATATGTGAGTTTATTGTGACGTAAGAGGTCTCGCTGCTTGCTTGTTTCTTATAGGCCAGCTCAGGTGGGCGGCCGCAGGTCGAGCCGATGGTTCCGATTCCGCTGGTCAGTGATCTTGTCGCTCGGGATGCGGTAGGCGGAGCGACAAGATCACTGACGTCATAAAAAATCAGTGCGTTTTGGCACGCTATTTAAATATAAAATTTTTAAAGTTGGTTTTGGCAACTTTCCCGCTTAGTAAAAAATTTTAAAAAAATTTGGAGTACTTAACTGAGGCCAGACAATCTTCTAATGGTGTTTAAAAAAAATTGTCAAATACCCTATTCAGTCGATTGATTGCAAGCAGTGGGAGCGAGCAATGGATGAAGAGTACGATTCACTTATGAAAAATCATACTTGGATTTTGGTCGACGAACCAGTTGATCAAAAAGTGATTGACAATCGCTGGGTCTACAAGGTCAAAGAAAATCCGGATGGGAGTGTTAATCGGTATGAGGCACGATTGGTAGTACGAGGCTTTACACAAGAGTACGGCATCAATTACCATGAAACATTTAGTCCAGTGGTGAAGTTTACATCAGTTAGAGCGATCCTAGCATTGGCTGCGGCGAAGCGTATGAAACTGAAATAGTTTGATGTGAAAACGGCTTTTCTAAATGGTGATTCAGAAGAAAATGTTTATATGAGCCAGCCAATTGGATATAACGACAATAGCGGCCGAGTGTGTAAACTATACAAAAGTTTCGCGCTGTTGGAATAAAAAGCTTACTTCTTTCCTTATCTGTTTTGGTTTCAAAGAGAGCGGATCCGATCCATGCGTTTTTGTTAGCAACGGAAAATATTGAAAATATTGGCAATTTACGTTGACGATGGATTGATTGCAGCGGAAAAACAAGAAACCATTAAGCCGGTCATTAGACACTTGCAGAGAGAATTTGAGATCAAAATTTTTGAGCTGAAATGTTTTTTGGGACTCGAAATTGATCAGCTTTTAGATGGATCGATTCATGTTTATCAACAAGGATATGCAAGAAAGGTTCTCGATCGTTTTGATATGACATGTTGCAAGACAGTGACAACTCCATTAGCCAGTTCACAAAACCTTGGAGATTTTGAAGGTGATAAGAAAATCGATTTTCCTTATCGAGAGGTAGTCGGGAGCTTGATGTATCTGGTCTGGTTGCAACGGCAGTTGGAAGTGTCAGTCGATATTTGGAAAAACCAACTACTGCACATGTGAATGGAGTAAAACACATTATGAAATATATCAAAGGTACGATGAACAAAGGAATACGTTTTGTAGGCGGAAACAATTTAGACTTTTGCGGGTATAGTGATGCCGACTATGCTGGAGACACGCAAACACGAAGATCAACATCAGTTTATGTTTTCATGCTTGGAGGAAGTGTAATTAGCTGGGGATCAGAACGACAAAAATCCGTCGCACTATCCACAACAGAATCCGAGTATGTGGCAGCGTCACAAGCTATAAAAGAACTTGTCTGGTTGAAGAATCTCTTATGTGATCTTCGACAAATTAAATTGGATGCACCAGTTTTATTTATGGATAATCAAAAAGCAATACGACTTGTGAAGAATCCAGAGTTTCATAAGAGATCTAAGCATATTGAAGTACGTTACCATTTTATCCGAGAGAAATTTAAAGATGGATTTTTTGAGTTACAATATGTTCAAACAGATGACCAAGCAGCTGATATCATGACTAAGGCGTTATTATTAAAATTGAAACATCAACATTTTTGTCAAATGTTGAATGTATTGTCAAAGTGAATGTTGACATTGACTTGTAACAAAAAGTGGGAGTATTGAATTTAGTAAAGCGTTGTCTGCAGGTTTTATTTTGTTCAAGTTTGTAACATTCATTCGTATTTTTGTTTTGTCAAATAAGGCAGTTATAAAGTTGTCATTTTTACATTAAAAGATAGTTCCAGTACCAGTTTTCCATTTTCATATAATCATAATAATTCAAAAGTTATGAATAGTAAAATTATAAGTATTAATTTTTGATACGTAGTAAAAGGTTGACACTTTTCCCTGTGAACAATCCAAAGTCCTTTGTGATGGATACACAAAAACTACGAAAGTCTCGTCAGAGTTATATCTGGGTTTTAATCTTATCCTCTTCAAATGCATTAAACTATGTGCACTCCACACATTGGTCTTCTTTATGCTGAAAGAAGCCAATATTATATTTAGGGGTGAAAATTCGATGATACAAAATGTAGTTTCCGTATGGTTCTTGCAGTCTTTAACATAGTCCCTGTGTAATTCTCTCACTCCGTAGTGTCTGCTCTACTGTTGTTTTTAAAAGATAATTATTAATATAATTAATTGTCAGTCAAATAGATCTCAGAAGAACATCTCATAAAAGTGACAGCAAACTACACCCAGAAAAATGTTCACTCACCGAACGATAAGTTATGAATGATTAAATTTCAGTGATAGAATAGGTTACAAAAAACGAGTTTATATAGCTCAGGAAAATCGATGTCAAAGTATTAAAACTGATCTAAATAATCAGTATACTAGTAATGTATGCCTTTGGATTTGGAAAATTAAAAATTAATTACTTTGACAGTTTCAAAATAATTGAATCTATAAATCAATAAATAGTGTATTGTTCAACGAGTGACGAAAGTTACATTTTTTCAAGCAAGAGAACAGATAATGTTCTTGAGCCCAAAAAAATGCTTTCGATGAGTTCAACACTATACTTTTATGACCTTTTATAACAAAATTTAAATAATGCAAACAATCTTTATTGAATTTTACAAAAAAAATGTATAAATTCTATTGAATCTAAATTATTTTTAATTTCACAATTTATTAATTGAAATATGCGAACAATTATTCAAAATTATAGGGGATTAACAGTTCAAAAGTTTATGTGATGTAGAGGCTGCCACGTTTGTTTTATTAACAAATTGCATACCATATGGAAATATGGTATCCTAAGATTTGAAAAATCGAAATATTGATATTTCAAACAATACCAACGGCAATTTCCATTTTAATTTATAAATTTGACATTGTTAAATATTATTCGAATAAAAGTTATGACGTTACAAACTACTCCTGTCAGATCAATAATAAAAAAATTGTCATTTAGACATGATTTAGACCATAGATTTAGACTTCGTTTCTCGAGTTGTTGATGTTGCCACGGTAACTTCAAAACACGCGCGTTTTTCAAAGTTCGATTTAAACACGCTAGGGCGTGCTTTAAATAGGTAAAATGGTTCACCAATAAAAAAAAATTTAAAGAAAAAAATGTAAGATATGTATAATATAAAAATATAAAATGTAAAGTGTAAGATGTAGATAATAACAATACAATACAACACAAGGATCGAGAAACAATAATGAAGTTAAGAGTTTACAAGAACATGTCTAATAAATACAAAATAGAGTATGCATGTGGAGGCTTCGCAATTAAAACAACACATTTCTAGATCGAAATTAGAATTAGAAATTATGAATCAATACATTTTTTATCACTCAATCGAATAGTCGTAGCATCTCAGTATGATTCGAGTCACTTTCTCAATCAGTATCCATAGAGAAATCACGACAAACAAACTGACACTGATACAGTGACAGCAGGTGACTTGACATTAGTGAAATATTTTTAACGTTATGGGATTCTTTATCATTTATTACAGAAATCAAATCTTTTCCTTTTTATAAAGGGCCACAGAGAAAAAATGTATTTAAACTACAACGCTTTAATTCACTCATAGTCTCAATTAGAAACGAAAGTACTTTTTCATTTCATCTGCTCTATATTTCATATGTCCTTAAACATTTCTTAGTCACTGGAAATAAATATGTTAATCCCCGAAAGTTCGAAAAATATATCATTAAGAGTCCACTTTAAAATAATCACCCTTTCCCCCCATGAAATTCCGAATATATTTATGGGTGCACTGTATAAAAATAACAATAATAATATGAATTGTAAATTGACCTACAAAAGTCTTCACTAAATTAACTAAAACAAAAGTATTATCAAAAATATAATCTACAACTTCAATGAACTTCTCCACATGATAGAAACAAATTGAATTATCGTGGTACCATAATGGCTCACCGAGGACGCTTCTTCTGTTTTTTATCTTTATGCTTTGAGTCAGCCCATATTATCCCGCTGTTTTTTCTTTATAACAGGATTTAATTTTTCACTACAAGCAGTGTAGCTGTAGTATAGGTAGTGTTCATAACAATCTATAAATAATATATTCTTACACAACTATTTTTAAAATTCAAAAGCTCTTTAATTTTTTCCTTACTTCTAGGGGGATCAAAAAAACGAATTTCAAGTGAAAAGGGCACACGCTATATATGTACAAACACAATCTTTATCGATCCCGAGTTTCTACCAGCAGCAATATTTTGACGGCGGCGCCGCCGACAAACGCGACGCCCGAACCGTGGACGTCGGATACCAGTAGACCTGTTGGCACAATCGCAACAACACGTTCTAACAATTTTGCATGGCCTAAAGTTGACAGTTTAACGGTTTGTGCTTTTGTACAGTGACAATTGAAGAATCTCAAGAAGTCGACTGAAAGGGTAAGCGATTTTCCTTTTTTTTCAAATAATATTTGTTTCATTTTGTTATCATTTTTGAGTTCTATATTTTGGGGTTAGTGTTTTTGTTTTCTTTTGGAAACATCTATGCCGTTATGACTTTCTTATGGGTTTTTCTCAGTAACGTTGAGTAAACGGCGTAATAGAAACTGAAGACCAAAAAGGAATGTATATAATATTGGGCAAACAATATAGGAAATGATACTGTGAACAGTTTCTGAGAATAAAAATTGTGTGCAATTTTATTTCAATGTAAGTTTTCTAAAGGTTTTGTTAAAATGTTCACAATTATACAATTTTTGGGACGATTGCGAGTGAAATAAAAATTATATAACTGTTTTCAAGTATGTGACAATAGTTAATAATTTTATGTGTATTTTGACATAAAAACAAAAATTGAAGTTTAATTAACCTTTGAATTATCCAGATTAATAGCCTAGCAAAACATCATTATTTTATGGTAATCGACCACGAAGAGGTGCCAGGTTGAAACCTATTGCAGTAGGTGCATTGAGTTAATTAAAAAAAACTTAGTGTCTTTTTTGCGTATTAATAAATGAACTGCAAAATAGTGAAAGCTAACAAATAGATACTACATTTATAATATATTTGGGGCAAAAAAAACACTTTTCAACTCTTGTCAGTTTTCCGAAAAATGCTTCTTACCACGTGTTAAGTCAAGCTTTTTTACATTTCATTAACTGCTTGTTAATAATTGCTTGATTATCTGGAAAACAAAGTAAACAGTGTTAAGAGTTACAACATACTTTTTTGTAATGTCGTATAACTATCACCTTACGAATACAAACCTCACATAAATTAATTTTCAAAAGAAATGCATGTGATATTAATATGTAGGGTGTCAATTTTGATCGTTCCAAGAGTAGAGATATGGAACTAAAATGGCATGAGAGAGAACGCACCTCCATCAATTCCCTTTGCTCCACCTCCCCACCTACAAAAATTTAAATGAAACGTCGCTAGAAAGCCCCTCAAAAAATACTTTCCAACGGTCTAAGATATAAGTATACAAGGTGTAACAGTAAAGCAGAAACATTTATTTGACAACAAAATGAAAACGTATTAAATGCTGAACTACAAAAATGTTAAATGATTTAATATATTGTCAAAATGGTTTTCATTGTTTTGTAAAGAATGGTAAAACATATTTTCAAACTCCTTGCGAATGTTGGCAAATGTTGATTTAGTAATATTACGACATGCTTGACTAATTATTCGTTGTAAATCGTCGATTGAAGTTGGTTGAGTTTTATAGGCAACCGAACCTGAGGTGACCCCGCAGAAAAAAATCAGGTGGCGATAGGTCTGGTGACCTAGGTGGCCTAAGTGAATGGGGTCACTCTTTGGATATGTATTGTTTAATCAGTCCCTAACTGCTACCTACTACGTAATGGAAAGGAGCTCCGTCTTGGTGGAAGTGCAACACTTTTTTATTTAAAGCTTGATTGCTATCACTGTCCTGTTGGTTCTTCTAATTCATGAACAATTAAGTGCTCAATAGTGTTCTCCAGCATATTGAGGTATATTTCACCGTTTAAATTTCCTGGTATAAGGGACCAATCGCAGAATCTCCTAATACCACTGGCCAAGCACTCAGTTTCTCAGGATACTTAGTGCGGTTTATTCTAAACAGATGTGAATTTCCATCAATTCAATAACGACAGTTTTGTTTACTTACGTTTCCATTTAGATAAACTAGTACTCATATAAATATAAACATCACTGAAATAAAATATACATATTTATTAAAAATCCAGGTTAATTATTAATTACACCAGTCATAATTTCACAAAACTGAATTCTTCGGTTCCAAGACTTAATTGTTTCATCTAGTACTCTTGAGGCATTCTCTCTTTTATTTGCAACTGTACCGTATCTCTAAATTTTGCGACTAAATCACGGATATACACGACTTACATGTTTTTTAGGATGTCTTTCATTAAACACCTTAGCTGTCTGCAAATAACTTTCGTTTTGGGAGCCAAATGAAAAAATTGGCCATACATATTTGGTATATCGGGTTTTTTCCTCATTTCATTCATAATTTCATTCAGTGTGGCAATTCCGCTCCTATAGAAGAAACTTCACGATACGTCTAATGCTGTTTTTAGTACATTTCTCAGATGTTTCAACAATTCCTGGACGTCCTCTACAAAGTTTGGACTTCATTATTTTCCCAGAGGTTTTATACTCTTCTATAGTGCGATATAAAGTTGATTTCAAAACTCCTAAAAGATGTTTTTGAGTAAATTATTCATTTTTGATTTTTAATAACTTACCCAACGCTGTAACAATTCTAGACACAACAGCAGTAATCTTCATTTTGCTCCTCTGTCAGCGTTAAATGACCCAAACTTAATAACTTCTTACGTTTCGGGGGCGAGGAAAGTCCGCTGGTACTTACAGTACTCTCTTGGTCTATGTCCAAATAGTTTTTTATATAACTGTAAAATACTTTACGGTATTATCTTAACCTAAATTGGGTATACTTATTGTGAATTAAAACAAACACCATTTGTTACAATTTTACTAATTATTGAACTCTCAATTGATCGCAACTTACTACATAACTTGAAAATAACGGTTGCGCAGGGAAAATGCAGCGTTGTCGCGCTGAACACTTTTTCATGGTTTCCCATATTTATGAAACTATAATAAAATAAACAATTTTGAACATAGAAGGAAATTCTAAGACTGAAATATATACGATAACTTAACAAATCAATACAGACAATAATTGGAGGCAGCAAACGCAAAAAAGTAGTAATAAAGAATATTTTTATGTAAATAAACACAAAACTGACAAATGCTTGTAAAAAAAGATCTGTATAAAACTGGCGGCAAGCTGACCAATCAATAGGTAGCAGAAATGCCTACTCAAATTTGCTAGGAATGTTATCATCGTCCCGATTTGGCAGCATTAACGATGTAATCGACTTTTATACGACTTTATGGCACATGTAGCAATATCAAGACGAAATAAAACTTTATTTTGCCGAAAGTTGCAGTCTAATATAATCCAATTCAATGTAGTTCGGAAATATCAGTGGCCACATCACCAATCCACTTTACGATCATGGATTATCGTAGCAATTTTCAAGACCAATATTAGGTATATTAAAGGGAGAGAGGTCACTTAAAGTGTGCTTCCATTGAAAACACATTTTTATAATCCCAATTTATTTCAATCAATGAAGAAAAATGATCATGATATCAAAAAATAATTTGAAAATTGACTTATTTTTGCAAATTGTTAAGCTGGTGTTTGCTCGATAATACAAATTTGGTTACATGGGAATTAGCCCGTAATTAGTTATAAACAATAAATAAACAATTATTTATCTAATTGAATAACTAGATAAATACTTCAATCGGGCTTGGTGAAAAACCATTTTATCGTCCTTTTTTTACTGAAGGTACCTAAGCTTACCAGTTCCAAATATCTCGACACTACTAGATTTTTTCCCTGAGACCGCGTTGATGTTAACAGAACAACTAACTTGAACGATTGAGAGGATCGCATACTTCTAAAAATGCAGGGTATTACTACACAAATGATAAACGATTCTATTTGTAGTTCCGAAGAGAGATTGTATCACTATCAACAAATAAATGGCCAGCAACTTAAATGGAAGTCTAGTTTAGATTTCTGTAATATAAAGTCATATTTAAAATTATTATTTTAATATTTTTGTTAAATTTCTAATATAATTTCCGAGTAAAGTGATACATTGCTATTATTTGTGGTGAGAGAAAAAAAAGCTTCTTTGTGGTACGCCACTCGATCTAAATTGCCAGTTGACGACCCCAAAGTCGTGTTGCCGGTCAACAAAGGACAATATATTATTATGAAAATATTTAACTACGCAATTGCAGATCATTGCTCTTCGTGATTTTTTCGTGACTTTTCCCTAAGCGATTGGTAGATAGCATCCATATTTTGCTCTAATGAAAAGTAATAACTTTTTATCTCAATCTTAAGAAAAATTCGTTCATCACTAGTTTTGATTAAACGCTTTGGGCGACATAAACCACGCTTTGATCAGAATCTCGAAATGACATCAGTTTCCTACGTATTCATTTGGGAAAAGCTCGTTTCATGTTTAAAAAATCTCATCAGTTTCATATTTTGTTTTTGTTTTGGTGCAAATACCCAAAGTAAGTAGTTTCTGTAATATTTGATTTCAATTTCTTTCTATTGTTAAAATTACTTTGAGACGCAGCAATATAGAATTTATTCACATCGATTGACTCACCAGAATCTGAGAAAATTAAATAAAGTGATGGAAGATGCTCAAAGTGGTCACCCTTAGGGTAGGGTGGGGCCAAAAGTGCAATTTTAGAGTTTATGAATTTTAACAACACAACTATTTTTTCGCTGATATCCATACCCCTACCAATGCAAAGACACATCTTTGTCCTATAAAACAAAACATGAGAAATATCAGTAGCTTTGCGCATTTTTATGAAAATGATTTTTTTGTGGTCAAAATCAAATGGTACTTTAAACCCCACTAACGGGGTAAAATGTGCCGGGGGTTGGGGTTGAAAGTGCCAACATTTGGCAGCAGTATTAAGTCGGTGTGTTTTTTGTTGAAAAAGTAAATACACTCAATATATATATATATATATATAGCTTTTAACAGGCCTTTTAGGCCCATAGCTTATAAATTTATAAATATATTATTATGTACTAAACAAATGAAATTGAAAACATGAAGTGATGAAAAGCTTGTCCTAGACTTTTAGCTTCTGGTCTCTTGATGGAAAGACGGTTATTTCTTTTTAGAAAACCATTGAGCAAATCTTTTCTTGCCAGTCTACTTCCGTGCCACACGTTTGGGAAGTTTATGTTATATTTAACAGCGCAATCATAAGCGAGACGCCCCATATCTTTGGGCCCCAGACCATAAAATATTTGAGATACTTTGAGCAAATACTCTTCCAATTTTAGCTCATGCTGAGGTGTAAAACCTAGTCGAGGCGTAGAGTAGCCATATTTGGCAGACTCTGGATTATTGTTTAAGCGATCGATGAACCTTTTTAATGTCACCCTGCCAATATTATAATCCTTAGCAAAAGACATTATTGATTTACTTTGATTTGTAACCAGGTCATCTGCCCTCTTCATTATATCAATTGAGACAGTTCCTCGGTCAGTTTTTCTCTTGTAAGGAGGCATGTCTATTCCTAAAACAATAATGTATGGTTAAATATTTTGTTATCACCTGCTTACTTTTCACTTTTTGCAGTGGGGCATGCTGTGCCACAAATGGCACTTGTTGCCCCATTGCCAAGTATGAAGTTTGCTAACTCATAACTCTTACATGCTCTTAGATATTTAAATGATCTTTATACTACCTTTAACGTACTAAAATAACCTTTATAATAGTACTTACTTTGACTCAATATCTTCAACAATAAGGATGTTACACGAAGTTAAGTTACTGTATGATACTTTACTTTGGGCACTAAAAAATTTCAAATCTAACCTCTTCTATCTCCACGTGTTCAAAAGCGACTGGGTGGTTACTGTTGGGACCTGATATACGGCAGATCTGAAATTGTTGGCGCAGGCGTGCAAATTATATGATGTTGCCATTATATACAAGGTGGCACTTTTAACCCGCGGCACTTTTAGCCCCACCCTACCCTATACCTGATTCCACCAAACATTTCCTAAATTTATGATCGCATTTCTCACGGCTTCCTAGCTTTTTAATGCAGGTCACTGAGCATTCCGTTTTTAACGCCATAGACTTGTACATCACTTGCATCGAAACGTCTAAAGAAATAAATACTGATTTTGTACCTTAGCTATACCAATCAAAAATTTGAGTTGCTACTCTACATTATCTTCTGCTTCCGTCTTATATGTACTAAGATTGTTGTTACAAATGTCATTGGTAGATATTGGTACAAGTAGTATTCAGGATCCGGCAAACCTGATTAGTTGACAAGTTGAAGAGCATATCAAGCAATATAGCATCAAAATCCTGAGTTTTTGACAAAAATCCCAATACATAACGTAATGGTGTCAAAGAACGAAATCGAAATGTAGAACAAATACAACGCATTTTTAGCGAAGTGATTGGACAGGCCCGTATTCTTAAGGGACTAGTGAGAATCTCACCAATGAGATTGATGCATTACGGGTTGCCTGAAACGAGAGAGATTCAATCTCTCATGGTTTGAACCGATAGAGAATCTCGCCAAAAACGGTGAGAAGCTTAGAAACATGCGTATTGGATTTCGTCCGGTGATATTGCAGATCTCACTATTGCCTTTAGAAATACTTACGACAAATTTGAAACTCTCATGTTTTAGGCAACCATGCAATACACCTATCTCACTGGTGAGATTCTCACTAGTCCCTTAAGAATACGGGCCTAGTTAGCTGCAATGAAAGTTCGGAGAATCTGTGGAATTTGTAATTTTTTCAAAATTTTATCTTCGGTGTTTTTTAAGTTGAAGCGTTGACACTTCGTAGAAAACAAGAAAGGAAGCATTTTAACAATCAATTTTGGAACGATACTCCGCTTTGAGAACCTCCAAATAAGGTGCAAGTACGGTCCTCATTTCAGTATTAAATGTTGTATTAATTGTATTCCAAAAGAAAATTGTTTGCAGTTTTTGAACAACACATTTTTTTATTCTGTTTTCTATTTCCTTCCTGTACTTAAACTATTGGTTTATTTGATACTTTCCTCAATGTCATTGTCATTTGTGATAGATTAATTATTTGTACGTTCAGTTCGAAAATATTTTGGTGGGTTTCGTACGTTGATTTAACTACAATAATTACGATGGTTCACAGTATACCTGAACGTGTGGAGATAATTTCATATTTGGCTCCCAGAACGAAAGTTATTTGCGGACAGCTAACGTTTTTAATGAAAGACACCCTGAAAAACTGTAATTCACGTGTATATTCGTGATTAGGTTACAAAATTTAGAGAGACGGGTTCAGTGGTGAATAAAAGAAGGAATGTCGCAAGAGTAGCAACTCGATGTAGCAACCCAAATTCTGCAGGACTATCACATGAGTCGGTACGGAAAGTGCTCTTAAATCTCATCCCTAGCGAAGCCAGGAAAACCTCACCATGAGCCCAGCTCATACAGACCAATTAGCCTACTACCACAACTATCTAAACTCTTTGAAAGAATCCTTCTACATAGAACTAGCGAAATCATACCTAAGGAAGAACTGATTCCAATACACCAATTTGGATTCAGACAATTCGACAATCCAACAGTGTCATAGATTAGTGAACAATATCAAGCAAGCAATAGAACAAAAACAATCATGTGCTCCAGCATTTTTAGACATCCAACAGGCTTTCGACAAAGTATGGCACCAAGGACTATTGTTTAAAATAAAATAAAAATTACCCCATCATATTATCCTTTTAGTCAAATCCTACCTAAGTGATAGATATATACAAGTCAAAGTCCAAACCTCCTTATCCAATTATCAGCCCATAAAATCAGGTGTTCCCCAAGGAAGTGTCCTTGGCCCCTATCTATACCTTATGTATACTGCTGATATTCCAACTACCGACGATACTCTAATCGCTACCTTCGCAGATGATACTGCAATAATGTCTTCAGATGTAGACCCTACAAGAGCATCAGAAAAGCTACAATACCACCTGAATCTTCTACAAGAGTGGCTAGATCAGTGGAGAATAAAAGTCAACAATGACAAATCCGCACAAATCACGTTCACCACAAAACGAAGTGTCTGTCCACAAGTGACCATTAACCATATGCCGATTCCAGTAAAAAGTGAAGTCAAATATCTCGGACTACACTTGGATCAAAAGTTGACATGGAAGAAACACATACAAGCTAAAAAAACGCAACTCAAGTTAAAACTTCAGAATATGAACTGGCTAATCGGCAGAGGTTCACAGTTAACAATAGAAAATAAGATTCTAATATACAAAATCATCCTAAAACCAATATGGACCCATGGCATAGAGCTATGGGCCTGCAGTAAGCCATCGAACACTAAGATATTGCAAACGTTCCAATCTAAAACTCTTCGTATAATAGCTAATGCTCCATGGTTTATAAGCAACCACACATTACATACTGATCTCGGTATTCCAACCATCAATGAAGTTATTCAGGCATCAGCAATGAAAAACAAAAACCGCAATGAAAACCATCAAAATCCACTAATATCCAACCTTTATACTGATCCAATGGAACAGAGAATATTGAAAAGACGCTGGCCAGAAGACCTCATAGGGTGATCAACGGAGACCCATCAGTGGATGGTGCCCGCCTCAAGTCATTTAGCAAGAAACCACATCATCTACTTATTACTGGATACTTATTGAGTAGATTGTAGATTTGAAATTAAATTAAAAAAATCTCACCCCTATAAAATGCAATATCTGATGCAAGAATTGTCTGATGAAGATCCATACTGAATAATTCAGTTTTGCGAAATTATGACTGAAAGAACTAAAACTGGACCTAGACTTTGAAAAAATATTATTGAGCACTCAATTGTTCATAAATTAAAAAAAACAACAAGACGGGGATGGCTATCCAGCTCTAGGTAAAAATTTGTTGCACTTCCAGCAAGACGGAGCACCTCCCCATTACGCAGTAACAGTTAGAAACTGGTTAGATAATGATTATCCAAATCGATAGATTAGAAGGAGAGGTCCTATTGAGTGGCCACCTAGGTTACCAGATTTACAGCCTTTAGATTTTTTTCTGTGAGGTCACTATAGTTCGGTTGCTTATAAAAATCAACCAACCTCAATTTACAACAAAGAATTAGTCAAGCATGTCGTGATATCACTAAAGCAACATTTGCCAACGTTCGTAAGAAGTTTGAAAAAGATTGTTCTATTGTTCACAAAACAATGGAAACCATTTTAAACATTCATTAAATTAAATAACATTTTTGTAGCTCGACGTTTAATACATTTACATTTTGTGGTCAAATAAATGCTTCTGATATATTTTTTCACCCTGTATAAGTATGACATACCGTTGGAAAGCATTTTCTACATATGAATTTTTGTAGGTGGGGGTTGAGGGGGCTGCGATCACTCCCATGTTATTTATATCTATTTTCGTTCACAAGGTACAGCTCATTGTAAGTTTTAAAATTGACGCAATGTATGTTTTCTGAGCTTTATTTGCTCCTGTAATGCAAGTTTCTGCTCCACTGGAATACAAAATGCATTAACTATTTAGGTAATTTATAAAATGATGAAGATATTGTACTTTTATCATTAATACATACAAATTGAAAAACTTATGAAACAAATAATCACTTGTCACCAGTCAACTTTTCACTATTCACTGTGCAAATTGTCAAACTTATGTAGTAGATCTATAACATTTGTTTGAAAATAACAGATTTATTTGAAAGTTATTGAAATTATTGTCATATCGTGCGTGAAAAATAAATTGCATTTATGAATTCCTAGGTCCGATTTAGGTCTTATCTAACTCTAGGAAATGATTGGTGAAATCGGGAAAAACAGACTTTATTCCAAGCTTCAAAGTTTGCTTGAAATAAAGCTCACTTTTTCCCGTATTCAACATAACCTTGATATTTTAGAAGGTCAAATAGTCAAATGTAGAATGTATTAAACTTTGTTTGACCTGTAAGATTCCTAAAGACTTTAATATCTCTGTAATTAACCACAGGTAGGGTAGTTTTAATTGTAGTTATATGATCAAAGGAAAATATACACTCAAAGCAAACCACCTGTGTGCAGCAAGTATAAAGTATGTGAGTGCTATTTTCCTTTTGCTTGAAGTATTGCATTCCTCAGAACGTTTGTACACTAAAATAATACAAAAGTCGTATTTTGTTGAAAAATTATTCAATTAGAAACTCCCAATACTAATTAATGTTTGAAGGTAGGTTATTTATTCATGGAATGCAGTTTTCTCAAATATGTGTAATTGAAAATAATTAGGCCAGGACCCACCAATTTTTTTCATTACACGCGTTTTATTGTGAGATTTAAAAATATATTGGTATGCATGCTTACAAACTTCGGAAAGTATCGCGCATACCAAATTTTATTATATGGTTGAAGATTATACTGTTATGGATTTCTTTTGGAGTCATGTCTTTCCTGGACACTGGACCACGACTCACTTCATTAAGGCTGGGTACAAGCCATTTATTATGAGCACACGGTTTTGCTCCTCACTGTGTGGTTTTTGGGAAAATAGGATTATATTGTATTCCACCAGTTTTTAATAACATAAGCGACACACTAGAACTAATACTTGGTGAAAAATCTAATTACGAAAATTTTTTCAAATACATCAAAGAAATTAGCATACTTACAAAATTATAAGTAATTTTTGTGTATATTTATATATGTATATATTTATGTCCTAATTACCCCAGAGGTAGATGTAACTTTTTTTGTAAATAAAAAAAAAGTATCATCATTTCCAATTTCCTTTTGGAAATAATGAGTCAAACATGACGCTCCTTCATTTCCCCTGAGCGCAAGTTTTACAGAAGCAATTAAGAAGAATTTTATTTGTAATCTTTCTGGTGTTTTTCTATCCCACGCTTCTATCATTGCTGTGTTCTCGGTATCTTTTAATGCTGATGCACTAACCTTCCTTTTGACTAGTAACATTTGAAGTTACCTTTTTTGAATTTCTTGTGTTCCTTGCGGCTAAAAATATGGGACTAGAGAATGGATCAATTACTCTTTTAAACTCCTTCATATATTTTTCTTGTACTTGTTTCGCCGTAACGTTCCACATCGTCTTAACTACATTTTCTTTATGCTTTTCTCCATTACCTTTTCTCACATTGAAAGCTCAATTTCAGTGGAAATTGATTCATTTAGTACATAGTTTCTTTCACTACAATACGTAAGAAATTGTTTCCATACGTACTTTTTTCTCCGATCGTGGGAGAAGTGACACTATTTTGACCTGTTTTCTATGCGCAAAGCTCAACAAGTCAACATTCCAGAATAGTGGGCAGTTGCTAAGCAATTAGAAAATAACAGTACGGTAATATTTTTTTTCTACACCCACATGTATATTACCCATTTCCTGCACAGTTTAGAGAATGGAAATGTAGGCCATATCGGTTAACTGAACGTATATGATTTCATATACATCCTAGAACGTATATGAAAACCACCAATCAGCATTCGCGTTTAGTACTCGTCATTCATCTTTTTTTCAATTTAAAGAAACGTCAAAATAACTTTTTAAAAAAGTCTCTCCCAGAAGCACTGGATCCAGAATATTTATTTATAAAAATAAACTTGAATAAAATAAACCTTATAAATTAATAACAAATACTAAAAACAGAATAAAATGGGTATTTAAGGGACTACCGATGAAGGTCAGTTTTTATGAAGGTATGTAATACTTCTGAGTTGTACTTTCAATGTATCTCGGTAGCCGAGTGGTTAACATACTGGACATTTATGAAAGTAGACCCGAGTTCGAATCCGGGTGAAGACATTTTTTTTTAATTGTTAATTCTATTTTTAAATAATTATTCTGCTCAATATTGATAACTACAACAGGCAGACGCTTGAAATATTTAACATAATATTCATTATTATAAATAAAGGTACGATTATGAATAAAATTGTTGAAAATTTTTTATTTCAAGTTATATTTATTTTACAGTTTATTCAAATATTTATTTTCTAGATTTTTTCTTGAATGGGTCGTAGAAAAAATATACTGTTCGACTCGTGTGGATTGTCCATATCGCACTCGAACGATTGAGCACTCCACCTACGGCGTCGTGCTCAAACTTCGTCCTCGTGCGATATGGCCATCATATCCACACTAGTTGCACAAACTACTATACCGCACTGCTGTAGCGTTCGGTAATGTTACAAAGTATGGTTTCAATTTTTATATTGATAAAGTTGTTATAAAAGAAATAAAAGAAACATCTAATTTATAATGATATTCTTGAACACAAATTAATTGTTGTTAATATTTACATTTAATGTACAGTTTGTACAATTTGTAAATTGTACTGGAGGGCAACGAGAATTTTTTGACGTTGAAGCTGCATGGCTAATTAATTGGTTTATTTAAGTTGAATATTTTATTAGCCACTTCTACTTTATTGTTAAGTGATTCGTCAATATATTCGATCGGAGAAAAAGTATTTTACTTTTGTCATAACAAAGCAATTTCCATGGTTACCACTCCTATATTTCAATATGAACATAGAGAAACCTATCTAAACTTACTTGATTACATCTTGAATTAAATATTTTTCAGTTAATTTTTTAAATGTAAATCAACGATGGGAGAAAAAATAATATATATAATTCGTGGGAAAAGCATATTCCCAACACAGGAGGTTACCACAGTCGTTTAGGAATATCATGCTTTTCCCACTAATTATACAATATACTATTTTGTTTTCATTATATTATGAGGCTCAGTATTTCGTATACTTTCGTCTACTGAATTTAATGATTATAGTCCCTGTCTATAAGTATGTACGATGCCGATGATGAACGAATATCGTTTACTAACGATGAATGTTATTCTGTATCCAGAATGCTAACGAATTCCTTGTTAGGAGTCGCCGTTCATGAACGACAGCAAGAAACGTCACTTTGGGTATAAAAATCTGTCCATTTTCGTGGCCCACCAGAACTGTTAAGTTTAACTTTTCCAGGTTTTTTTTAAATAGTGCGGTTCGTCTACCGAATATTTGTTTTCTCTAAATAATATAGTATTTCCTAGGTCGTTTAAGTATATTTCGTATTGACCTCTACTTGTTTTGTTTGATCGCTTCTTTTTTTCTTCCATATTGATGGAATATTTCCAAGTAAGAAATTGGTAACCTCAGCTAAGCTTCTCCTTTACCTAACCATAACAAAGAACAATAACCTCAAATTGCAGTTGAAAGTTGAACAACGCTGTATATATATTGTAGCCTGATGATGGTAATATTGTACCGAAACTAGTAGCATCATAAGTGTCATTTGGGGGACTATAATAAAATTTATTGTGGTTTGGACTTCGAACCATTTGTTTGGATTAAAGGCAGTATGGACGTAATTCAAACTAATAGGAATTTCACAAAAACCAACTAAAATGAGAAATAATTTGGGTTGTCTACAAACTAAACATGTTGAAACTAATCGTGTAACCTAATACATTAGGTAGTCCTTAAACCTTGAAGGAACTTCTCTATTTCTTCTAGGTTTAGGACTAGCTTGCATCCTACCCTCATTGTAAGTTTCCAATTTTTTTTCAGTGTCACCACATTCATTTACAGTATCATCTTCCTTAATATCATCCTTTGTTATACTCTCCTCATTATTCACATTTTTTCTCAATCATGCCATGACTTACGAATATGGCTACTATTTCGTCTTTTATGATTAGTGCCATTGTCTGTTATATAAGATCTAGGCGATGAGTGCTTGTCAACAACTATTGCAGGCTCCCATTTATTTTCCTTTCTATAAACTAAATTCTCTCCTTTTTGGTACCTAGTCTCTTGCTTTGCTCCTCTATCATAATAACTTTTAACTTTATCATTTTTTAACTGAATGTCTCTCTTGAATGCCGCATTACCATGATTTTCATTTTCTACAAATGGTAATTTAGTTTTCAATTTTCTGCCAAAAAGCAGTTCAGCTGGCGTTTTGTTCAAACCTATGATAGGTGTATTCCTATAGTTCATAAGTGCTGACTCTAGATCAGTCGATTTACGAAGTATATTTTTAGCTGTTTGCAAAAACCTCTCAGCTAATCCATTTGATTTTGGATACATATGGCTGCTTGCTTTGAACTCAAAATCATACTCTTGGTCAAAAAGTTGGCATTCATACGATGCAAACGGCATGTTGTCAGATATTACAATGTCTGGTATTCCAAATACCCCAAATACTCTTTTCAATGCCTCTATTACCGCCCGACTTTGATTGTTGTCCAATTTAATAACCTCTAACCACTTCGAAAAGTAGTCTACAATATGCTTTATCTGAATACTCTAGAATGTCTGTACCTATTTTTTAAATGGTCATTCTGGAATTTCATGTGGCATTAGCGGTTCTTTTACATTTGCATATCTATACCTTTCACACTTGTCACATTTTTCTACCATCTGTTCAATCTCCTAAGACATTTTAGGCCAATAGAAGATAGACTTGGCTCTATCTCTTGTTCTATTAGTCCCAAAATGCCCTTCATGCAAAAGATCTAGCATTCTTTAGCGTAAAGTTGTGGGAACTACTATTCTATCCTTATAGAATAGCAAGCTCTCCGAACTGTGTAGGTCACTCCTTAGCTGATAATAAATTTTCAATTCTCCTTCAGCGTTTCTTTTATTCCATCCATTTTGACAGTAACTAATGACATCACCTATAGTTTTATCATTCTTTGTATGCTCTCTTAACTCTCTTTTTCTAGCCTCACTCGTACGCAAATGTTTTCCAACTGAATGCACAACCTCATTCATATCCTTGTCTTTTTCTATGTATTCACTACTATAATTACGCGATAAAAATCTGCAACATACATATACTTACCCGGCTTATATCTCATACTTTATAAGTTTTAACCTGAGGCGTTGCAGTCGAAGGGAATGGATTTTACATATGTCTTTTTTCATTACACTTACATTTGCTTTATGATCTGTAATTACTTTAATTCTTCGTCCATATATATAATTATGAAACTTTTGTGTTGCATATACAACACTCAGTAATTCTTTTTCTATTATTGCATAGTTTTTCCCCGTTTCAGTTAATCCCCTTGATGCATACGCCACTGGCCTTCCTTCCTACAATAGACAACATCCAATACCATTCAAACTAGCATCTGTATGAATAACAACTTCTTTCCTATCATCTAAATTCATTAAAGTTATATTTTTACTGATTTCATTTTCAATTAACTCTAGTGCTTTATCATGTACACTCATCCACTGAAACACTGTATCCTTTTTCAACAGTTCACACAGGGATGAAGCAATCTGTCCCAAATTAGGTATAAACTTTCTGACATAATTTATTAACCCTAATAACTTTTGTAATTGTTTTTTATTGCTAGGAGGCTTTAATTTATTAATTGACCTGATTTTCTTATCATCAACTCTCATGCCTTGACTATTAAATATGTGCCCAATATATTTTACCTCAGTTTGCCTATATTGTAGTTTTTTCACATTAAATTTAACACCCCGCTTCCTTGCTTTCTTTAAAACTAATTATAGTATTTTATTATGTCCCTCTACTGTATCACTAGCTATTAAAAGGTCATCTCCAAAATTTTTTGAAAATATTCTGAGCAAGACTAAGGCCAAATGGAAGCCGCAAAAATCTTTAACACCTAAATGGAGTGGAAAAACTAGTCAGTTTACTTGAATTTTCATCTAGTGGTACCTAATCAAACCCATCTTTAAAGTCTAGTACTGTAAAAAACTTTTTTCCTGTAAGCTGACTGCTAATTTCTTCAAGACTTGGAATCTCACAATATTCTCTTTCTATATATTTGTTCAACTCCTGTGGATCAAGACATATACGTAATGATTTCTTTGGTTTCTCTAGAACAACTAAATTACTAACCCACCCACTACCCTCATTTACTTTGGTGATTTTTTTTTTTCCAAATCTTGAAGTTTTTCTTTTAAACTATTTTCTATAATAAGTGGCAAGCGCCTAACAGGACAATTGACAGGTGTATAACAACTTTTCAATTTAATACATTTTTTTTTGTACCCATACCTTCAAATACATCATTGTTAATCAAAAGAAATGTTTTTTTTTCAGAAGTCTGTTTGTCAATTGTACCGCTATGCACTTTTTGAATAATATTCAAATCAAAGCATGCTGTCAGTCCAAGTATGGGTTTGACATTTAAATTCACTATCATAAATTCTACATCTAACACTTTATTCAATACTTTGCAGCACGAAGTGACCTTTCCTTCTGGCTTTAGTTTTGAGCCTCCATATGCCTCCAAAATTGTATTACTCTTCTTGACTCTAATATTTTGTTTCCCATACAACTGTTCTAACAAATATTTGGGAATAATATTTACTTCAGATCCAGTATAAACCTTAAACTTGACTTCCCTTCCATTTATGTTCATTTTCTCTAACCAAACTGTCTCTTTTTTACCATTATTTTCTACTTGCCCCACCTGTGATATGTGATTAACATACATTAATTCCTCATCCGTGCTATGCTCATCTTTTTCTGTTTTGACAAGCTCTTTGACAGCCTTGGTTCTTCTGCACACATTTGCAAAATGGTTCTTTTCCACATGGAAAACATGTTTTACCATATGCTGGACATTCTGTGTAACTATGTTTAGTGTTACATTTCTTACATTTGAACTCATTTTTTGTTGTTTCTTTACTTCTGAGTTTGATTGCCTCCGTTTTTTTGTATTCCTCACTCATTCTGCCCTGAACTGTTTGTAGCTGCTTTTGTGTAGCCTCAGTATGTCTGGATATTTCTATCGCAGTTTCCAAACTAATATTTTTTACACCCAGCAATTTTCCTTGATTTTGTCTATTATTAGTGCCTAATATAATTCTATCCACTAATAAGGAATATTCTTGATCTGCATACTCACAAGACTGAATGATCTTTTTAAGATCACTCAAAAAGTGATCAAATGGTTCCCCACTTCTTGGCACCTATTATTGAAAACAAATCTTTCACATGTTCTTCTTTAACATCCTCACAGCTTCTTTAACATCCTCATATTTATCTTTCTTCATGGGTTCATTAAACTTAAATGTATTAAATGTTTCTACTCCTTCCTTTCCTATTGTGTTTAAGAGCAGTGCAATTTCAATTCTGTATGATTTACCATCTTTTTCTGTGGCTACCAAATAATTTTCAAAATTTTGCATGAAACTTTTATAGTTTTCACACAGGTTTCCTTCAAATTCCATTTCTGATGGCAATCTGCCACCTCCTTCTGCCATTATTTATTTTATGTTTGTTTTCCAGTTATTGTTCTTTCACTGACTTCGCCATGTAATAATATTGTTTATTATTCAATAAAACAATTATTAACTTCAAGAGTTCATCCATATCTCAAATGTGGTTGTATGAAATCCAAACCAATGGTTCAATAAAACTCAAAGTCCGAACCACAAAATTTAATAAAAGTCCCTCAAAGGACACTTATGATGCGCTACTAGTTTCGGTACAATATTACCATCATCAGGCTACAATATAAAGAAATGGTATAAGTACTTAATACATGAAGATCTTACAAGAGTCTGTTGAAATCACTTAAACAAGAGTAGTTAATAGATATAAAATGAATGTGAAAGATAATATTATAGTTTTTTTTTTCCCCTTCGGAGCCGTCCTTTCGCCGGTACCACCTCAGCCTCCTGGGCTTATTGTGGATACTCCTAGTGTTCTGACTACAACCTATTCAGCCAATCCGTTCCCTGTATTAGCTCATACAGGTTCTTAGCTGGTTGATTGTAGAAGTCTTCTGGAGTCATTTGTGTTCTACCATAAAGTTTCTGCCTTCTGTGGTCCAGCGACTCACAGTTGCATAGTATATGCAGAGCTGTTTCGGTATCCTTTTTGCATCTTCTGCATGTAAGGTCTCCGTTGTACAGCCCTATTTTGTTTGGGTGCTCCTTTGTGGGAAAGTGTCCCGTAAGTAGCCCCGTAGTGGTGCGCAGTTTGTTCCTGCTCATTGAGAGCAGTTCTTTCGTTACTTTTTCTGATGGTTCTTTTATGAATTTCTTCCCATGTATTTGCCCAGTCGTATTCTTCCAGTATTTCTTGTGTTGTTCTTTCAACCACCCTTTTAACCATGACCTGGTTAAGCATCTGGGGATGCCCACAGCAGGTTCGGGTCCGTTCATCAGAGTTGACGATCCTACTCTTGCGAGTTCGTCAGCTTTTTCATTGCCTGCGATTCCTTTATGACCTGGTTCCCACTCCAGTGTTACACTGTTCCGAGTCGCCAGTCTTCTAAGTTCTTCGCCGCATTCCCATACTAGCCGAGATGTCACCCTATAGCTCTGAAGTGCTTTAAGGGCGGCTTGGCTGTCGCTGTAGATCCTGATCTGCCTGTTGTTGTAGGCTCTCATACTGTTAGCCCTTGAACACGCAAGTATTGCATAAACCTCTGCTTGGAATACAGAGGCGTATTTTCCTAGCGAGACGATTCCTTCATATTTGCTCGTCTTGCTGTATATGCCCGCTCCGGTGCCGAGTTCATTTTTAGATCCGTCTGTATACCAGATCAGTTCATTCGCTCTACTAAGTGGTGGTGCGTTCTCTTCCTCAAGCTCCTTTCGATCTTTGATGACAATCTCGAAGTTCTTGCGAAAGATATATTTGGTAGTCATTTGGTCTGTTGGCATTTTGAAAATGTCATCACCCACCTGCCTTATCTCTGTGTGTCCTCTCCCATGTGCCACATCATGGTCTAGTGCTTTTTCCAGTCGGGTTAGTGCTGCCCTTGCTTCACACATTATGACATAATGTAGTGGAGGAAGGTCTAGCATTGTTTCCAGCGCCGCTGTAGGAGTAGTCCTCATTGCCCCTGTAATGCCAGTGCATGCAAGTCTTTGCACCTTGCTTAGTTTTAGCATAGCAGAGGATTGTCTGGTCTTTGGCCACCATACCAAAGATGCATATGTTATCCTGGGAATGACAACCATTTTGTATAGCCAGTGTACCATGCTGGGTCTTAGTCCCCATTTAATGCCGTAAGTACGTCTGGCAACCATGAAGGTCACCTCCGCTTTCTTGATCACGTGCTGGAGGTGTCGGTTCCAAGTTAAGCCTGGGTCTAGGACAACCCCAAGATATTTTACTTCATCCGACAGTCGTATTGGTTCACCTTGAAGCGTCAGAGGGCCAAGTCCTTCCCTTTTCCTTCTTCTGGTGAACGCAATTATCTGTGTTTTCGAAGGGCTAATACGTAGCCCTTCTTTTACAGTCCAGCCTGTTACTACATTTAAAGCCATCTGGAGTCTGTCTCTGGTTGTACTGTTATATTTACCTTGGGATAGAATTACCAGGTCGTCTGCATATCCTATGGTGTTGAATCCTCCTCTGTGTAGGGTTCTGATGAGCCCGTCCATGACCAGGTTCCACAGCAGCGGGGATAGTACTCCCCCCTGCGGACAGCCCCTGGTTGCACATACTGCCATTGTTTCCCCCATCAGAGTTGATTCTATGAGCCTGCTTCTGAGCATGCAGTCTATCCACCTGCAGCTCGTGGCATCGATCCCTAAATTCCTCGTCGCCTTAGCTATAGATTCATAGGAGGTGTTGTCAAAAGCTCCTTCTATATCAAGAAAGGCTGCCAGCAGCACCTCTTTGTTTTCCAGCACGTATTCAGCCCTTTTTATGAGTTGATGTGATGCTGTTTCGGTTGATTTTCCCTCTCTGTATGCATATTGATCTCGGTGTATTGGTCTTGAAGCCATTATACCATCTCTAATATGTCTGTCGAGAAGTTTCTCAAGAGTCTTTAGCAAAAATGACATTATACTGATTGGTCTCAGAGCTTTAGCCGTGTCCTGTCCAGATTTTCCAGGTTTTGGTATAAATGTAACTCTGATGCGTTGCCAGGTTCTTGGAATATGCCCCAGAGCTAGGCTGGCTCTGAGCAGTTCACTTACCCTGTTGTGCAGTGTATTTCCTCCTTTTTGGAGTAGGATAGGATAAATCCCGTCTGGTCCCGGTGATTTATATGGTTTGAAGCTGTTAATAGCCCATTCTGTCTTTTCCGCATCTACCACTGCCTTCGCTGTTCGCCAGTCTATCCTGGATGCCCATCGTGGTCTATCCAAGTAGTATGAACAACAGGGATTCTGGGCCACTACTTCAAAAATCTCCGCTTGGTGGCGCTGAGAGTGGCGCGGCAAATTTGAATGTAGTCATTTTTAGTATTTCAATGCAGGCCGCCATTTTTAGTCCTGTTGTAAAAGCGTCAGCCATTTTTAGTCCTGTTGTATATTTAAAAATCTGAAAAAAACTTCAGTGAGATTCGATCCCACAACCTTCGCGTCTATAGCAAGGCATTCAACACATGCTGCCATAAGCTCTCATGCATATTATTAGCGAAGAATGGTATTGGTGCTGCAATGTTAATCCGGGGGTCGGTGCGGAGGTAATCTACGTAATCGAGAGTATAGATATACCGAGGATGGTTGAAAGTAGCGCAATAATGCTGTCAAAAAGGCACTAACACCTAACTTCGTTACTATTGGTCCGATTTGAATGG